>KN479357.1:0-91327 GCA_000787095.1 Periophthalmodon schlosseri | reverse complement strand
TATGTAACAGTGACTTACCCTGCAAGTAACTACTGAACAGTTTTGTTTGAATTAAAGGTTCTATATTACGCAAAACTGACTCTTGTGAGCTCTAAGTCATGTTATAATGTTGTCACCTCCTCAAAAACACACCTGGAGATGTGTTTTGTTCCATTCACATGTTTGAGTCAGCCTTTGTTATTAGTCTGTTTACATCTCCAAAGCTCAAAATGCTCTGTTCCACCTTGTGATGTCATGAAGAGGTAGTTTTCAAGTTAACAGCTACTTTTTACCTTTTGTTTTGTAGAGCCAGAGCTGAACTCATCCAGATGATTCTAGTGAAGGTGTGTGGAGTTTAAAAACACAGTGGAGCACTTCCTGTATTACCACGTGACATCACAAGGTGGAACAGAGTGTTTGAGAGAAGAGCTAAGCCTAAATATGCAGGATTCGTGTGTTAAACATGTGTGAATGAAACAAAACACAACTTCAGGTCTGTTTTTGATGAGGAAACATTATAACATAGATCAGAAAACAGCGTAATATGGGCCCTTTAAAGTTCAAACATTACGAGATGTTCTGGGCCAACACCAGCCAGTATTTAATCTTATTGAATCCAATTAAAGACCCAACCAGGATATTGCCTGACCCGATATGGAAACGATACCGGATTTTGTTTCTGGATCTGCACCAATTTTCAATACTAGTATCGATATCTGTGAGTCAGTGTCGATAACCTGATAATCTGACTGAGTCTTTCAGAGCACTTGAAAGTTACGAGGAAGTTCTTCTTACTTATTAATAGTAGAATTCATGACCATAATTATGTTTTGTGGTTAGGCCTGTCACGATAACACATTTTTAAGCACGGTATATCGCTACAGAGAAATATTGCGATAAACGATAATAATGAAACTAATTTATGTCACTGATTGAGATTAAAATAAAGCAGGATAATCCCAGCAAAGCCTTTTTAAATGGACCGTTCCATTAAAAGACGTGAGCTGCAACAGTTTAATAGCAGAATGAACGAGAGGGACTTATTCAACCGTCTACAGCTCAAATCTTATCGTATTATATTGTAATTATCGTGACAGGCCCGTTTGTGGTTCTAGATAAAGACGAAAACAGGAATTGATACCAGAAAAAAAGTATTGTTCAAGGTACCCAGCCCTGACACACAAAGCGCTAATAGTATTGTAACTAATACCACCATTACTGTGTGTGACCATGGTAAAAATGTCATTATTCGTGTTTATTATGAAAAGGGCATCTCTGTTTCAACCATGTAGATGTATTTCTGGACAAAGCACAGGTATTTGAACTTTCAGTAATAACATCTGCTCTTTGTTGGGTTTGGAGCTATTCAGACTGTAAAGAATAATGTGAAATACGAAAAACGACGGTAGAGCTGTGTTTGAGAAGTGAACAGAGCCGCACTAGAGCGTTTAGAGATCTTCAGAAAGCCTCACAAAGCAGAAACATCCATTTGCTCTTCCAATGTATGTACCACTGTATAATAATGTACTTTAAAAATGAAAAATTGGGAAATGGGACTATTTATTTCTTTTAATTTATTTTGTCATATTTTTGTAAGACCTGATAGTTAATAAAAACGTTTCAAACTGCAGTGCGTTTTGTCTGTTTTTTCTTGTCTCATAGCGTTGTCAAAAATATTGTTACCCAGATACTGATGTTAAAACTAGTTTAAAAATTAGTTTCTTATTTTGACTTTAGTCCAGTGAGGTTCATCTGGTTGGAGGTTCGTCTAAAAAAAAACTTGACTTTGCCTGAATAGTGCTTTTAATGGACTGGATCCAAATCTGAAAAAGTACAAGACCACACAGTTATTCTATAGAAACTGCCATTATGTGTTGTGGAAAATGAAATTCTGTTGTTTTAAATTATCACTATTGTGGTGTCAAAATTGTTATCTGGCCTTTTCCAAAATTGCATTTGAAATTGTAGTATTGTGACTTGGGTTGTCAAAAGTATCGGAAATCTGATACTAATTGATACTGAAACTAGTATTGAAAGTAGATACTTATTTGAGCAGGTATCAATACTAAAAACGTCACATTCACAGGAAGAAATGAACTTTCCTGAATAGATCTAGAATGATCTTGAGCTGTATCAGAACTGAGGGCTTACATAGATATCGCTGTCTGCACGTGGTAATATAAAGAAAGTACTATGTTTAATGTTGAAAATCACATTCTATTGTCTAAATAAAGAGTGTTTTTACACTGCCTGGCCGAAAAAAAAAAGGTCGCACACTCTAATATTTCGTTGGACGCCTTTAGCTTTGATTACGGCATTCGCTGTGGCGTTGTTTCGATGCTTCTAAGTGTCACAAAGATTTATTTCCATCCAGTGTTGCGTTATTTTTTCACCAAGATCTTGCATTGATGATGGTAGAGTCTGACGCTGCTCAAAGTCTTCTCCAGCACATCCCAAAGATTCTCAATGGGGTTAAGGTCTGGACTCTGTGGTGGCCAATCCATGTGTGAAAATGACGTCTCGTGCTCCTGAACCACTCTTTGACAATTTGAACCCGATGAATCCTGGCATTGTCATCTTGGAATATGCTCGTGCCATCAGGGAAGAAAAAAATCCACTGATGGAATAACCTGGTCATTCAGTATATTCAGGTGGTCAGCTGACCTCATTCTTTGGGCACAGACTGTTGCTGAACCTGCAGTAATTATCCAATAGGAGGCTCACACCTATTTGCTTAGCTAAATCCAGGTGGCGACTTTTTTTTTTGGCCAGGCAGTGTATTATCATTGTGGTATTGGAATCAGTATTGAGTATCGAGTCTATTCCTTAGTATCGAAATTGAGATTGAAATTTTAGCGTTGCGCCAACGCAAATCACAAAAAGTAAAACAGCCCTATTAACTGTTCATGCTCAAAATGTTCATGAATGAAATCCAGAGTAAACAAGTGCAGTTTGTATCCAGTTTTATTTGAGCAAAGCCAAAAGAGGTTTGTCTGTCCTCACACATGAACTGAACCAGGGCAAGGCTTTTGGTCAGACTGTTGGACACACCCAAACATGCGCACTATGGAACTTTTCTGGTGGAGGGTCCGCCACCTGCTTGTCTCCCTTCAATTCGATTTATTTTAGCCCGAAATCGAAACCGCAGGTGCCTCGCGGGGCTTCACAAAATTGCTGATTTAACCAAACAGAAAAATAGAAAATCAAACAAAGAAATAGTCACTGGTCAATAAAAGACGAGCATGAGATGAAGAATGTTCTACAGTATTTAACTTGTCTCCACGGAAACAAGCAGCTGATGTAAACAGCTATAAATTTAAAAAAAAAACAATGCAAGCTAAATGAGTTAAATGCCATACTGTGGAACATTCCAGGCGATGCAATAACATCTTGAGATAAGCTGGTAGCGGACGGGTCCATTCACACTTTAATAAAATCGATTCTCTCGTGACCCTATTGACACATTAAAATGCAACGTAATGCAATAGACAACGGGAGATGTTACTTTGTCCTATATTTCACAACACGGACATCTGATTTGAATAAACTGTTATACTGAGTCATATTTTTTTAAGTGCTAGTTTTGCATTTGTTGAAATTCACCATTGTAAACATGAAAGAGGCTGATTGCAGACCACAAATACAGGCAGCACCAACACGAGAAGGTCAATTACTTTTATGGAGACATTTTTGGGACCTTTCTTCTAAGTCCTTTACACATTGCATGAAACTTAGCAAACACAGATTAGTAATAGGTTGAGTTCGTGTGATAGTTTCGTATCGAGCTGGTCGGCAGGTGAGAATTCTGTGGTAGAATTTGCGTTTTAACTGTCAAAATATAGTTTGTTGACCTGGATTATGGTTAGTATCTCTGCAGTTACTAGGCCTAACCAATATAGTGTCTTCTCTGTAAGGACACATGAACTAAGGTTATTTGTTCCACAAGTTTCAGCTTTGAAAAATGGTGGTATTACTACATTTCAAAGACTTTCAAGGAATTTAAGCCATAACCTAAACATCGCAAGTGGCATATTTCTTCCAAAAACACTCTACAACAGCACCGTAGAGTTACACGGGCCCCCGCTCTCCATCTGAAGCAGTCAATTCTAGTATATCGTGAACACAACCTATTGCTAAACCTTAGAAACGCCGTTGGTTTGATATTAAACAATTCTGACATATTTTTCTTTGTACCAATCAGAAACGGTAACATTCTGGATGAGGAACAAAATAAAGCCATTTTAAATATACAACCACAAGTAATGATTTCACCAGTCTATCACATTAGACACCGGGTGGTCCTATGTGTGTTCTGTAATCTGGACAGTTGGTCGTGGTAGTAAAATACAAAATACTACTTTATAAGCCCCAGCACAACAGTTACCCTATAAGCACATTGCAGAGTCTATGCATATTGACCACACATACACATCTATTGGGTTTAATAAGGAAGTTGTTTCTACTACTTGTGCTCTTCATCACAGTGCATTCATATGGAGTTGTGTAAAATGTAGTACTAGTTGCAGACAGAGGGGGGCAGTGAGACCAAAGGGGCGGGCACTGTGGCTGGCAGGAAGCTCATCGCCAATCGTCAATCGTTCGACAAAAACAATAATATTATTAAAATTAAACAGTAACAAAAGTCATCTTTGCACAAAACGGGACTCCTGGCACGACAGCGGCCTAAACGAGTCCAGGATCAAAAAGCGATGGCTCAGGTTTTTAAATGGATCTGGTAGTTTCTATGGTTACAAAAAAAAGAATTACCCACATACTAGTATCGAATCTAGATACTCAATTGACCTTTTTAGACTTGGAAATGGACAAAATTTGATCTTTCCGGAAAACTGTAACATAACTAGTATAAGACCACAAGGCAAAACCAAAAATAGTGCTTTTAATTTGTGTTTGAAATGTTGGTAACTCGCTTGTAGTGACGTTATAAGTAACTTTAACAGCTTGGCAAGTGGCTGTTTTCTGTAATGCAAATAAAACAAGTATATTTCACACATAAAACCTGGTCCAAAAACTAAAACTACTGACACTTTTTCACTCAGAAGGAGCAGTAACCTTTGTTCGATATAAACATTTCAATTTTGTCAGCTGTTTGATCAGTGAGCGTGCAACAACTTGGACTGGATTGGATTGGCAGCAGTTTGGAGGCAAGTCTCTTAAAAAGTGTACAACAGTAATTAACCTCACTGTATATTGCCTTCTTGCAAATTAAAACACCAGACCCTACAAGTAGTGATTTCACAGTGAGCAATCAATTCATTCAACATTCAATATTAGTTAATAGGCTCCGTGCACAGGCAACCTCACTGTTGGCGTCACTACTTCCTGTACAGTTTTATCTCTGTGAGGTTTTTGACGAGTCACGCTAAAGTGAATAATTAAAGATAAGCAGCGAGAGAGAGAGAGAGCTGCAGGTGGATGTCACTGACAACATGTAAAAGTCTACGCAAACAAAATGAATACTTCACCTTCACTTCTGTGTCTGTCTCAGTGCTAACGCTAATGCTAATTTTGAGGCATAATAAGTATTAAAACAACACCACAAACTGAAGTGTTCTACATATAAAAATAATTGAGTAGTCTTTATTTTACTTCATTTGAATCTTAGTGACTGTTAGCTTCGAGACACAGTGAGCTAGCTAACGTGCTGCCGTGCGAAGAGCCTATTTGATTAGATTCCCAAAACAGCTCATGTAATAGGGCTGCACAATATAACGCAATCGAATCCCTTTTTGAGTGGACCTGACCTGTTCTGAAATCCGTGAGATTCCTGTATTAGTTTATCAGTTCATATTTCAGTCTTCTCTCTAATGTGAAAGCTCCTGGAGTTGTTTACAATGTGCACTTTGACAATTACATGCCCATACAATTTCCCCCCCCCCCCAAAACCACGCAGTCCTAAGTATAAAATCGGCAGCTATTTGAATGTAATGTCGTTAGCCTATAAACGGTCCAAATTGCCTCTTGTTTTCTGCGTTAAAAGCCTGAGCCATCACTTTGAAAAGTATCTCCTGACTCCGTCCAGTCCATTTCTGATCACACGTCTACACACCGTGAGGTCGCTTCACGTACAGCTCGGCACAAGTACAGCACTCACACTGGGCACGGCTCCATGTAAACAAGACAACAGAATAATGCGCCATTCTGGTTATTTCTCCTAAACGTAAGACAACTTCACAGCACTGCAAGTAACTAAGGCTGGGTACAGTTAAAAGATTACATTTATTTTACTTATTTATTACAATATTATGTAGTTATGGTTTTGCTTTTCTGTCATTTTAGTAAGATCAAACGTTGAGCAGCACTTTGGAGACGGTTTTGTTTATAAAATGTGTTATGTAAATAAAGTGGATTTGGTTAAGAGTTAAGGGATAATGTGTTGATCTCCAGAGGGAAATTTGCGTCGATGGAGCAACCTGTTAGAAGCCGTGCAGTGGCTTATCTCCAGATCTTGAGCTGGGCTTGGTCAGGACTATCTTAGCTGGAGGATTTGGGCGTGCCTGGAGGAAAGCCATCCAGACACAGAGAGGGACACACAAACTGCGCACAAAATGGTCCCACGCTGCTGAGATGTCTAATTAAAAATGGTGTAAGTAATGAATTGAACTTCGTGACTGACAGATGTACATGTTCATACAACTGGGTCACATGGCATGAGAAACTAATCAAATTAACACAATTAAAACTGGTTTGAAACATTTTGCCACGTCAGTTTCATTTCACACTGCGGGTTCCGGGTCGGTTGCGCGGGTATTTTGAGGTTACTGGGCTGAAAAGTGGAAAAAGTAGCTGCTACGAACAATAACGCTTAAAATATTTCTGCACAATAGTTTACATATGATTCAGATGCGATTATACTTTCTGTTGTGTTTACACAGGCCATGCCCTACACACACATACGCACACACACACGCACACACACACGCACGCGCACGCGCACGCGCACGCGCACGCGCACGCACACGCACACGCACACGCACACGCACACGCACACACACACACACACACACACACGCACACTTATGAGTCCTCATTCATCTCTTGGCTGTCTGTCCGGGCGATTTTCCGTGGGGGCGCTGGACTGTCCCCCTCGCCTTGTTCCTGCTCCCGTTTCTTTGCTGCATTCTGTTTAACACAAATTATCAGAGGATCAATACAGACTCACGCGTATTATACTTTTACTGTGCGTACAGCAAAGTTATGGTTTTGCAAGTGACAGAAATTCACTCAAGATTCTATAAAATACCTGTGACAACTGGGACTTAAGAGGTCATTAGGGCTGCAACAATTATTCAGAAAGACTGTGGCTAGTCAACTATTAAAGTGTTTTGATTATATTTGGATAGTGGTAATCGGTGTCTGGACTATATACGCTCTAAAACACATGCCAAGAGACCTTTCAAAGCAAAGACAGCAGCATTATTAATCTAAATGGCAAACTTTAATAAACAATTCTGGGTTTTTATCACTAATACACTTATAATATTCTCAAATCTCTCTCTCTCAAAGTCTGTAGTCACCCTATTTCAACCTTTATTTGGTTAAAATGTGTTCTCAAATCTCAATGTACTATAGAAATCATCATTTGACTAGTCGACTACTAAAATAAACTTAAAACTTAGTTAAACCCTACAGTTATGGCTTTGTAAGTAACAGAAATTCACCACAATTATATAAAACTAAAGCCGACAGTTGAGTGTTGAGAACTGTATAACTGAAATTACCTTTTTGTCCCACTGCTGATGAAGGTAACGCAGCAGGATATTGGTTTTCTCTGTCACAATAACTAGAACACACAAACCTCCATCAATTCAACATTTACAAGATTTTCCCAGACCTCAGTCACTCCACAGTCGGGCACTTACTCTGTTCCGAGGGGTATTCCCGTGTTGGCAGGTAAACTGAAGGTCTTCGATTCTGTAGATGAGAAGACAAAGAGATTAAACTTTTGTCTTTAATAATGACAAATGAATCTAATTAACAGAGATTTGTAAAAGCCGTACTTACAGATGCTTTACAAACCGAGTCTGCGTGGAACCTGCTGAAGTTACTCTTGTTGTAAACTGGAAGTCCTTTTAGAAAGTCTGCCTGTGGGAAGAAGGAGAAACACATATGTACAGTGACTAATAAAAATATTTGGTTGACAAAGGTTTCACTTTCACAGCTGCGTGGAAAAGTGCAGTTCCTTCTCATGTCTGGCCATTAGAATCCACCCACTGCTCTTGGTTAACCACAGTATTGGTCTATACTTGTGCCAGTGTCTGTGCCATGTCCTTAATCCAGTGATGGGCGTTTCCTCGTGTAACTAAACTGACACATCTGTTCAGAGTCTCTCCTGGACCAGGTCTCCGTGTTCAGTGTGTGATAATGGAGCTGGTGGTGTTCACTGAGCCGCTGGGCGCACAGATGCCGCCGGGCGCACAGATGCCGGTTGGCCTTGAGCTGATGGCACAGGGCACTGGCAGGTGTGGCTAGCTCAAAGCTAACGCTAGCCTCATAGCTTGTTTTTGAGGTTTTACTGTGGCCTCCGCAGCAGCCCTGTACCTTCAAGCAGAGCTAAAGTTCATATGATAAGTATTTTAAGCGTGTTTGAAGTATACCTTCTCCATAACGCAGGAAATGTCCGACGCCGCTCGTGGACGCCGCTGTGCGCTGATAAGAGAGGACCGAGCCGGGCGAGTGGACTCGAGTTGCTCCGTAAATCCACGGTCTTTTCAGGTGACTTTGTGAAACAGGCACCACATGTCAAACAGACACGGCTGTCTCCATAGTATGTCCAAAAGGTAACGCAAAACACAATCCGGGTTCAGTAAATACAGCTCAAACTGTCATGACAAGTGTTAGCGAAGCTAACCGGACACTCGGGCTGCTCCTGTGAGAGGAGCTGCTGCCGCTGCTGGGTTGCCAGATCAGTCACACAGTTTTAAGTAAATTTACAATCCACTTTCATTTCTGTCACAAACCATTCCAAAACTAGATAACAAATGCTTTCACTTAACGTTATTCATATTTTATAGCTTTATCAGTTGATGTAAAAACAGTTTATAAAATAAATACTTGCCACTGCTTTAAATGCACAAATCCTAAATGTAAAGAAGCTGCAAAAATGTAATAGTTTATTTTAAGCAAAATAGTTTTTAAACATAGTTTTTGTCTTCATTGCCTAGTATTGTATAGGCTTTAGGGCTATTTTATTATTTATATTATTGTTACTAAATATTTGAAACGTAAAATGGAGTAAGTATATTAGTTTATTAAGTATAAGTAGTAAAAAAAAAAAAAAAAAAAAGAAAATCATGAAATCACTTTCAAATCATCTTGATTAATAAAGACTCATGATTAGTACTGAAAAATCATGTATAAGATGATGGGTTATGAAGTATCTGTATAAAAACGTAAGCCTGTATGTTGTTTTTCGTCCTGTTTTCAGACAACTGACTTTTGAGAGCTAAAGGCACATTCTTATGTCTCAGATGAAGCTGTAGTTTTCTTTGGGCTGCTCCTCCACAGTCGCCTTGGTCACGCTCAGGGCTCTGGATTTCAGGTCAAACTTCATAAACTTGGTAATCTTGGGTTTGTACATGACATTCAGAGCTCTCCGGACAGTTTTGGATTTCAGAGCATCTTTGGCTCCTCTTTGAGACTTGAGCTCATTCCTCTGAGAAGCATCAGCAGCTCCTGTGATACAAACACAGAAGAAGGCCGTCGGTTAAGTCGTGTTAGTATAAGTAATAAATAAACACATTTTACTTAATTATATAACATTACAATATAACCTACGGTCTGCCATGTAACTCTTATGGTGGAGGGTTTGCCACGTAATTGTCTCCACGAACCCTGTATAAAAGGATGAAATCGGAAAAAAATTAGACGTTATTGCTTTGCCTAGAATGTTCCACATTATGGCATTAAACTTATCTATCTTCATGGATACAAGCAATTAATAATAATAATAATGCATTAGTGTAGCACTTTTCCAGATGTTCAAAGTTTGCCACTGACACTCCTCCAGTGGTCTCTCATCCAAGGACTAACCAGACCCAGTCCTGCTTAGCTTCTCAGATCAGACAAGATCAGGCTTTAACAAAGAGGTTTGGCCAGTTGACGTCACTAGACATCAGCCTAAGTTACAGGTCAGATCTATGGAGGTATGAATGTATGTTTGAGCAATAAAAAACACCTGAAACTGAATGAAAGCAAGATAGGCAATTTAATGCCATATTGTGTGACATTCCAAGCAAAAATATAACCTCTCCATGGAGACAAGCATGTGGCAGGACCCATCACAGGAAAAGTTACACAGTGCACCTTTAAGTGTCCACCTGTGAAAGAGGTCTGTGTAATCCCTCAGTCGTCCAGGTCTGATCCATAGTAAAACCAAAGTTAAATCTGTCAACTGGACAAAACGTTGTAGGAGTGAAGACGTTTCACTGCTCATCCAAGCTGCTTCTTCAGTTCTGGTCAGATCACTGGGACACTGCCTTATATCTATCTGAAGGGAGGCGCTTACTACACTGAAACTGTAAACAGCTGTTTCCAGTTTCAGCCTAAGGCTGGAACTGGAAACAATAGCGGCTTGGATGAGCAGCAAATCGTCTTCACTCCTACAACTTTTTGTCCATTTGACAGATTTAACTTTGGCTTTACTACCTGTGAAAGAGGTAAAATAACATCAGTCTCCTCTGCAGACTTGTCCCACCTCTGGCTCTGTGTTGGCTGGAGGGTTTGGACTGGAGCTGGGCACTCCTCGATATTATCTGGGTGCACTCGTCTTTGTGGCCCTCGTTCCAGGATTTGACCTTACAGGTTTTGGAGCAATAGAAAACCATGTGACACCGGCTGCAGCTTGTCAGCTTCACAGAGGCAGCGCGGCTGCAGTAAAGGCAGAACTTGAACAGAGGTGAGCTGAAAGGAAAAAGAAGGTTTTTACATAGAAGATCCTGTCAGACATTGCAAATATATTTTTAACCTGTGCAAGTCATTATCATCAGTAGTTCGCATATTATATAGTGTGCGTTCACACTTGGTTTTAGTTCTGATGTAGACTTGTGTAGTCCAGTGTTTAGTCCAAGGTTTTGTCTGAATGAGTAGATTTTTTTATCAGTGTAATTAATCTACTCTCGATTATTTCAAATAATGACTTACTATACTGTACTGTCAGAGGCATAGACCTAATATAAATGATCAGTAATATTCTATGACACTTTTGTTTTCAAAGCCATTGTAGATTAGAAAAGTGTCTTTGCTCCAGGGTTTGAGGGGCAGAATGAGCACACATATTCTTCTGAAGTTAACTGTATTTCGATTACATTTTTATAATTCACCTGAATAATAATTGAACTCTGGATTCTGGATTAAAAATGTGACAGCCCTGTGCGTACCTGCTTCTGTTTGTTTCATATCCATCCATAGAGGCCCCTGTGAAAAAAACAACACAATTTAACAGTGTTGTCATGATATTTCCTTTTATATTTTATTTCTTTTGTATGTCTGTTTGTATTGATTACATTATCTCATGTATATATGTAGTTTATACTGTTTTATTAGAGTCTATGCATTTGTTTGGCAACCATCCATTACGTTTTCTTTTATAATGTATTATGCTTTATTTTTTACCAAATGAAAATAAATAAATGAAAAGCCCTTCTAATATAGATGAAATACTATGTACACAAACATAATACCACTCTACTTTCATATTGATACTGACTCTGTGGCCTCTCTCTCTCTCTCTGTAGAGCAGTCTGCCTCAGTACATTTCCCATCATTCTGAGCAGCTGCTGTCGCTCCTTACAGATCTCTCTCTCCTGAATGCTGAGGGCGTGGTACGGGGTTGTGGCTATGCGTGTGTCCTGAAAACATTACAGACAGATATGTATTTTAAATGAAAGAAAAGCAGTATATCAATTTAAACAACCAAACTGAAATAAAGCCATCGTCCAGTAGGTGTCAGTGTTGCATGATAGTTGACGCCTACAAAAATTTGCTTAAACTCTTCAATAACTCCATAACTTTTCCAGTGGAGGGTCTGCGTATGCCACCTGCTTGTCTGTTATTGCCTTGCCTGAAATGTCCCAGAGTATGGCATTAAACTCACAGAAAGAATGCACGTTTTTCATATTACTGTTTAGTATTAAAGTATCATTAAAAAACAGATAGATACATTTAATGAAATACTGTGGAACAATCCAGGCAATAATATTTTTTGAAATACAGCAGGATAATGTAGCATAGGCCTTTAACATAATAGACTCATGTCTATAAAAACAGCACAATACATACTGCAGAGCAATGCATTCAGGGGACAGGGGATACAACGCTGAGCCAGTGAAATGTATGTTACAGTTATTACCTGATTGAAGGAGTAGTGAGCATAGTCCACAGCAGTTCCCTCAACGTCATCCACTAAAACTGGCATCAATATGTCTGCTCCAGCCTTCAGCAACAAATCCAACTACAACAAATCCAACACATGTAATATGAAGCCCAGCTTTTATAAAATGTGTTATAATGTTCATGTACCAGCTTCTGCCTGTTGCCACATAAAGGGTAGTTGTTGTTGGCGAGGGCACAAAGAGCGCTGCCCACTCTGTTCCCTAAAGGAACGTTTGGATCAGCTCCACATTTGAGCAGCTCCTCCACAACCTGAAATCAAAGACAGTATGTTATGATAATATTATTCAAGTTGAAGTAAAAAGTAGTTCCCCAAATAAGCATCAAGAGTAAGAGTAAAAAACACATTTGGAGAAACTACTACGACTACTACTTGATGAGTACTGAGTAACAGTTTGGATATAAAATGTATTTCAGTCTGTTTCATGATTTAATGTAATCAGACACACGAAACATTAAATATTGCACAGACTCTGGAATTTAAAAAAGAACAGAATATCTGAAGGTAAGACTTACTCACAGTGGGAAGAGTAACCAAATCTTTTACTCAGGTAAGAGTATTGTTACTTCAAACTTACTCAAGTAGCTGTAAAAGTAAGGTGTCAGAAAAATACTCTAAAAAGTACAATTTCTTAGTTACTCTGTGAATAATACTTATTTAGTAGATTTAATGTGTTACCATTTCATTTCCACTTGCAATAGCCAGGGAGAGGGGTGAGTGCCCGCTCCACAACAGATCTGTCCGAGCTCCATGGGATAAGAGAAGGGCCACAATTTTGCTAGTATTCTGCAAACAAAAGGGAAGTTGTTACTTGACTGTATACTTTCTAAGTGGTTAATAGGGGGGTTTGAGTCTCTATTGTTTGGTCCAAATTAATAGCTACTTGTTTTTTTCCTCCATGTTTTGTTGATTTATTCTATTTGCCAGATTTTTCTAGACATTAGAGAAAATATATAGAAACAAGTTTTTCCATGGTTTGATACTATTATTATTTCAAATTCTGTCTGTTGGTAGAAAAACTATTAGAGATGGGTATCTCTGGTTTAAGTGCATTGAATGTGTGTTGACATGTGTAATCTAGAATATGATTAGGTTTATAAACTGCGTTTTTGAACCTGGTAGTCTGTGTGTCTCCGACAGGCCACGTGCAGTGCAGTTGTGCCTCCTTCTCTGTCTCTTGTTTCCACTGTTGATCTGACGGAATCATTGGTCTCCTTTGAAAACAGACAGACAACACTTTATTTCTGTTCAGAATAATCTATGAATTCACATTCTCTGCATTAGAATCAGAGTAAATACCTCACCTGGTCAGTTTGGTACGTCTCGTTCTGGTCAGAGGCTCTGGCATCTGGGTCTGTGATGGCGTGAAGCAGGAGCTCAGTGATTTTAGGACCAGCCGACCCCGGCAGAGCAGCAGCAACATGCAGCGGATACAGGCCTTTTCTCTAAAATACACATACAATACAACAGAACATAAACAGAGGCAGGTACATCACAGTTTTACATGTAATTGTATAACATACAAACCAGCCCTCGCATAGGTTTCGGAGTGAAACAAATTTGACACTGTTGTTAATAATTAACAATTTAAAACTTATATAATATAACTTAATATTCTGTCTTTTGAATGGTCCTCCTCAAAATGGCACCCATAGCATGAAATGAAATGAGTTGAGTTCTTAATAATCAGATTGTGTTAAAACAAAGACCAAACTTTAGCCTAAATTTAATAAGAGACAGTGCCCTCAAGTGTTGCCATGGAAATGTTCATCTAGACAGGCCCTGATCTTCTATGAAAAGTATCAAAAAGACAAAACACAAATATTGCTGGCTCTTGGACTGAGTGAGCACCTGTGGTGGGAGTTGGATGTCTGTACGAGCCCCACACAGCAGCAGTCTCCTTACAGCCTCCACATCAGAGGCCATCACAGCCATGAACAGGACGGGCATTGGGACCCTGCAGACGTTTGGGTCGGCTCCGCGATCCAGCAGTAACTTCAGTGTATTCAGACGCTCACGATGCCTGGTGAGATGTTAGACAATAAGACTAGTAGCTGTCACAGCAACACATTGTTGGAATGATGTCTTGCCACTTTCATTTTGAAAACCATGACCCCAATTCAAGTATAAAATATGTTAACATAAAGCACTTTGTAACTTTCTGGAGGTGGAATGTCCGCTACAAGATACCATGGAAGTAGAAAGGCTTTAAATAATAAACAAGGTTTAGAAATACAATGTTATTGTCTAGAATGACTGAGTCATACATGTTAAAGGGCCCATATTACACTATTTTCTGATCTGTTTCCTCATCACAAACAGACCTGGAGTTGTGTTTTGTTTCATTCACACATGTTTAACACACAAACCCTGCAAATTTAGGCTGTGTTCTTCTCTCAAACTGAAAACACTGTTCCTTCTTGTGATGTCATTAAGTGGTATTACGTGAAGTGCTCCACTGTGTTTTTAAACTCCATACACCTTCACTAGAATCATTTGGATAATTTCAACCCTGAATTTGCCCAACTTTGAATTTACAGCTATTGTTTTAGCCTCATTGAATCTGCTTCACTCCTGGGTGCACCATCAGATATTAGAGACTTTCTACTGACAATTTCAACTGTACAAACGGTAAAACAAAAATATTCAAAAAATAAAAGCAACCGTTTAAGGTTATTTTAGACTATTGAAGAGTAAAGCAGTTCAATTGAAGCTAAAAATAGCTGTTAACTTGAAAACCACCACTTATTGACATCACAAGGTGGAACAGAGCATATTGAGTTTTGGAGATGGATTAATAATCCAGGGTTACTCAAACATGTGTAAATGAAACAAAACACAACTCAGGTATATTTTTGATGAGGTAACAACATTTAAATATGGCTAAAAGCTCACAAGGGTCCCTTTTTTAATATAGGACCTTTAATAATTTGACTCTATTTATCAATAATAATAATAAAGCTTTGACACTGCTAGTTGACAAAACGCCCCCACCAGTGCCTGTGGAGTTAAAATAACTCACTCAATTTTCATGGCAGCCATCTTGCGGACCGTCTCCTCAGTGTCCAGGCTGGGAGTGAAGCCTGTGCGACTCAGGGCCTCTGCTGAGCGGTGCAGGGCTTTTTCTGTCACATGAATTTGAAAACTACTGACTGAACCGGCCGAGTCAAATGCGGGGGTTTCATTTGATCCATGAATTTTCCCCTGAAACAAATGTTAGAGTCTGTTGGGGCCATCTCTATTACTGGGAAACACTGCATGAAATATATACCTGGATGTTACACCAACCTTGGCTGAATATTCCTTCCACTGCACACTCCCCACCACAATTTTACCATCCTTCACTTCAATAGACCGCTCTATACCAGTGACTTCCTGACTTTCCTCTTTTTCATTCTCGTTTAAATCACACTCTGTAACACTCTCTGTGTTGTCCTCTGCACCAGCCTCAGCTTCACCAGTACACACATCCTCTATTTCCTTAAGCTCATTTTCAGTTTCTTGAGTTTGCTGTTCTTGTGTCTCATCTGTTTTGTCCTCTGGATCCATTTCATTGTCTGCAGGAGTTTGAGGGTCAGTTGGCTCTAAGCCTTCTTCAGCTACAAGCTCTCTTTCACTGGCCACTTCACTGTGTTGTAAGACCTCCTCTGTTTCCTCTTCTCCAGCCCTGAAATGAATAAAATAATAAATTAAATCAAACAATCAAAGTTCATTAGTTAACAAGATAGCGAGCTGTGACCTCAACACTAGCCAAGGAGTCAAATGCAAGTAGGTTTTGCTTTTAGTAAGGTAGCATTTAACTATCACTCTAGCTAGTTGGATTTTAAACATATTGTACCAAGTTAAAGTACTTACTATACAAAGGAATGAATAAGTTAAGCATAGTTCTGAAATGCATATAAAATGATATAAACACAGAAAACATGTATAAAGTGTGAATGTTTGATAAATATATAAAGATAACCACATGCAACACTTTCACATCCACATACAATTCTGTCTAGATAGAAGAAACACTAATTAGCAGTTGCAAGTGACTTAACATAGTGGTCTGTAAACAAAAACGCCAAGCCCTGTCTGGTTGAATATAATTTCATTGATAAAATAAATCTCTTACCCCTCTGAGAAGACATGACTGTATGTCTGAACCGTTTCCATGGTGTTGGGTCTGTCTTTATTATCCTGTGTGTTTTCCACTGAAGAAGACTCATATGGCTCCCCAGGCTTCACCGGCACAACCTTAACAAACAAAAAGCCTCTTGACAATTCCATATATTATTCATTCACTCCATACTCGGTGGTGGTAAGCTACTATTGTAGTCACAGCTGCCTTGGGATAGACGCACGATAGAAGCACGGCTGCCAATCTGCACCACTGGACCGACTGACCACCATCGAACACTGACCACAACATATTCATACTAGGCAAGGTGGGTGAAGTGTCTTGCCTAAGGACACAACAAATGTTTGCACTAGAGCCACTGCAGCCTCACTGTGGAACCTGGTATTCCCACCTGCCTCCTGTCCAAACACTGACCATGTCCAATCCTGCTTAGCTTCAGAGATCAGACGACATTGGACATTCTCAGGGTGCTACGGCCGCATATTGTCATCAAACTTACTTCTCTTTCTTCATCATTGAGATTGCCTTGTGGCTCAGTTGTGTAGAGAGAGTGAAAAGGGTAGTACAGGACGTGACACACAGCCAGAGCGGACATGTTTTCTCCATTCAGTTTATCAATGTCTGCTCCCATGTCCAACAAGACCTCAATCACATCGTCACAGCAATTCACCTGGAATTTAAAAGAAGAATACTAAGTTTAAAGACTTTTTTGGTTTGTCCCCATGGAGATGCTATTACTTTTCCTAGAATATTATAATGGCATTAACTCATCTATCTCTTAGAAGAGCAGCAGGTAACACCAACAGATCACATTTGTGGTGAGGCCATCCTGCTCACAGTAAGAATACATGTTTTTCACTGTATTTTTAAGCAACTGGAGTCTAGAATTTTTTCAGTCTCACCTTTTTGTTGAAAATAAACACCTAAACAGGACCATGAACGTTCGTATTGATCACAGGCTCCTGAAAATTTGTTGTTTAAATTTTGTATTTTGTCTTGAGTTTTCGATAATGTTAAAAACTTTTTTGACAGTGTTTGTGAATGTGTGCATTGTGTTTGCGAATGTGTGCATTGTGTTTGCGAATGTGTGCATTGTGTTTGCGAATGTGTGCATTGTGTTTGCGAATGTGTGCATTGTGTCTCCATTGCAACTGCTGAACATATCAATAGCAACTGTATGGAGACAAGCAGGTAGCAGATCCTCCACCAGAAAAATGACATAGTCCAGCTTTAAGACAATAACTTTATGCAAATAATTACAACCAATAGATTACCGTGGCAGCGATTAGTGCAGTGTATCTGAGTGCATCTGCCACATCAGGATGAACCAGTCCAGAGCGCAGAATCTGAGCCACAGCCTTCTGCTCTCCTCGAGAAGCCTGGAGGATCAGCTGCTCTGAACTGACCTCCAGGTGACCTTTAGGACCAAAGCCTCTCCGGGTCAGAGACAGGACAGCTTCAACATCCCAGCTCTGATTCTTCCCCTGCAGTCTGGTCGAGAGAATTATTTAAATAGTTTCAAATTCAATTGTAGCAGCAGAAGAATAGTGTAAAAGGATGAAATGATTATGGTGTTTTTGTGGACTTAAACAAGTTAACAGCATATTCTGGATTGTAGACTTTTTATGTTTTGTGTCATTAGAAAGTACAACTAGTATTTGTTTTATTTTTCTTCTTTAATGGTGTGTTCACACAATACATTATAATTTGGAGTAAACCTAGAAATAAATCTGGATTTAATCAGGACCAAACCAGAATTAAAGCAGGTTCTAATCAGGTCTACATCAGGACTAACCTGGGCTCAAAACAGGCCCAAAGCAGGACAAGTTCAAGAACAAGTCTTGTTCAAGTTAAGGGTACATTCACACTTGCTCACACAGACATGAAAATTGGGACTAAATTGGAAGTAAACCTGGCCTGGGGAAGGAATAAACCAGAACAACACCAAACCAAGTCTAGATCTGGATTAAACTGCAGTAATGTGTACACTTCTGTTGCTACAGGCCTTAAATGTTTTATTTTTTAAGTGTTTTACATATATATATTTTATTGTGTATTTTTTTTGTGAATTTTCCTAACCTAAATTATAACCCTGTTGCTAAACTTCATCACTTCAAACGACCAATCAGAGCAGACCGTCCCTCCAGACCGTACTATCTAGCATTAACCCTTGATTAATTTGGCTTGTCTATTTAAATATGCAATCTGCTGTCTCTTTTTATAGAGTTGTTAAATGTGATCACTTCCACCAGCTGATTGAAAACAATGAACATGTTTACAATTTCCTCTTTTTTTAGCGACACGTTAAAAAGAGATTGCAGTCGCTTAAAGCTAACAAGTTTATAACTATGGAGCTATGGTTATAACAGTGACAGAAAGTGTATGAGCGAGGTTGAGGTAAGAAGGTGGCTAGACTAAGTTAGCATTAGCGGTGACTGGCAGTGAAATATACACACTACACATCTATGTCAAGATAGATTATTACTACTTTATTTACATATTTGATACAATTTGTGTCTAAACATACGCTTTTAAAAGGTAATTTCTCTTCTTTGACTATTAAGAAACAAAAACAAAGCTATAAATCGGCTGTGAAGTTTCTGGTTGGACCCAAAAGAAACAACATCACTTAACAACAACAACAACCAAAGCCTCCTTTCATTCTAACCATTCCCTCACCTGTGTTTGAGTATATGTGCCTGCATTCGGGCCTCTAGGGGCAGAGCGGACAGGGGGTCCCTCTCATAGCCCTGATATGGATTCACGTCGGGCTCCCACTCGTCTCCATAGAAACAGTGATCCAGCTCCTCCCTGCGTTTGGGCGGCAGAGGCAGGTGGTCTCCGTCAGTCGAAAATATCTCAATTCCAGTGGGAAGAACATAAGTGTCATCAGAAAACTGGTTCTGCAGAGAGCAAAGAGATGTAAGTTGTGTATTTAAAGATTTACTATGTTTTTCTGGTGGAGTGAGGTCCATGAGATGTTATTGCTTTGCCTGGAATGTTCCGCAGTATGACATTAAGCAATCTATCTTGCATTTAAACAATTCCAGTTTTTTATATTGACAAAAATAGTTTAAAAACATGCATTCTTGCTGTGAGTGGGGTTGCTTCACCACAGATCTGACCCGTAACTTGGCCTGGTCGCGCCACCTTCTTGTCTTCACAGAGATTTATAAGGTTAATGCAGTACTGTGGAACATTCCAGGCAAAGCAATTACATCTCCATGGAGACAAGCAGGTGGCACAACTTGGCTAAGTAGTCATACTCCGTTTATGGTAAGAATGCATGTTTTTAAGGACTTTTGGCAATAAAAACACATGTCACTGAATAGATGCAACAGGATAGATGGCATACTGTGGAACATTCCAACTAAAGCAAAAACATCTCCCTGGTGGCAAGCAAGTGACAGACCACCTACCAGAAAAGTTACACAGTGTACCTTTAATTTTTGGTTCATTCTTTCATATGTGCTTTACCTTAGGGTGTTTGAAGCTTGTGTGAGACAGTAGTGCACTCTCTTCAGCAGTGGTAGAAGTAGTAGTAGTAGTAGTAGTGTCCATATAAGCAGCATATTCAGGGAGATCCTTGAGAGTGAAGCCCTCCCCCACTGTGGTGCAGAGTTGGAGCAGGCGTTCATTATGCCAAAGTCCCACGTCTTGGCGACTGTCAGGATAAGTCAGTACTCCAGGTCCGAACCTTTGGTCTGCATGATACAAACCCTGACGGCAGAAATATTCATCTACATTCATTTATTCATTTTTTCTGCTTATTCCAGTTAAAGAATGCATATTGTGTTTTTTTTAGTAGTTCCTGTAATAAATTACAACAAATGTAGATTGTTATTTTACATTTTGTTCGTTGACAATCTCAATATTGATCTTGTCGGTTTCTGTTCTGCTGCATGAAGAACAGGCGCAGAGGCACGGGAATCATTCCGTAGCTCTTTATTGTCGGTTACAGCAATACAGTCGGCTTAAAGGCAGCGTCCAGCAAAATTCAAAGCAGAGTCTAAAGCAGAGTCTAACACTTAGCAGAATCTAAAAAATAGCCGAACCTAACAAACTGAGATCACAACAGAGTTTTTTTGGTGGCCCCTTAGTGGGAGTCATGCACTCCTGTATGAAAGGAGGCTATAGAGAAGAAATGTGGCCTTGACCAAAATGACCAAAATGTAGCTGCTATATTTCAGTTTCCTGTGATTATGATGAATGGCAACTGTTGCATGGGAAACAGAACGTTTTGTACCTCTGTAAGAAAGCAAGCAATTTATTATATTTGTATATTGTTCACAATCTACAATGGTTTAGTAATCTAAACAGGTTCATTGAATGCTGCACAAAACTCCAGAATTGACCAACCCTGCCTTGTCATAGTTGCATTTCACCATAGCAAGCAGAGGATTTTCATTATGTGTTTGTTTGTTGCAAAACATTTTTGAACCTAGCATGTATGATCTGGAGTCTAAATGATTTGAAAAAATGCAAGTTAGTATACAAAATTGGGCACGTAGGTAAAGACTGCAATTTTCTGTGCACTCAAGCCTCAAATGCAGGACAATACAGGATTACTCAAACATGAACCAACTTAATTTGAAAATAAATGAAATGGCTGGACTCTGGTCAGTAAGTCAGCAAGGCGTTTGAAAAACTCAGCTAATATGTAGACAAATAATAATTCAGTGTGTGTCTAATTGATATTATGGTTATGGAAAATGTTGAGATAGATCAAGTCATCTTTCTAAAATGATTTACCAAATTTTGTAGAAATTATTATTTCCAGTATTATTTGTCAAATACAGATTGTGTAGTGCAGTAGAAGACAAACAAATAAACAATTATATATAACCAAGCAGGAATCACTTAGTTGATAATAATAGTTACAATAAATTATATAAAAGTATTGTTTGAACGTGGTCTACTGGTTTACCTGATAGAGTGATCCATTGGGGAACACATGTTGTCCATATCCCTCTTTTCTGTTCAAGTAGAATTTGCCAATGAACTTGTGTCCAGACGGCCAGCAGTAAACTCCAGCTCCATGTCTAAAGTCTTTGTAGAAGGAGCCCTCATAAGACTGCAAACAAAAGCAAAAATGAAGTCGTAAGTTGAGAATATGAACCATACTCTGAACCATACTGTGCGTTCTTAAAGGTACAGGATGTGACTTTTCAGATGGAGGGTTTGCCACCTGCTTGACTACGTTGAGGTTATTGCTTTGCCTGGAATGTTCCACAGTACGGGCATTAAACTTAGGCTGGAGAGATGGCTTATCTGGAGATAGACAAGATATGCCACAAGGCCAAGTTACGGGTCAGATCTGTGGAGAAGAGACCCTGCTCACATTATGAATACATGTTTTTTAAAGGTTTTGGGGGCAATAGCAACATCTGTAATTACGGTAAATAAATGCAACATAGATAAGTTTATTTAATGGTATTGTGGAACATTTTAGGCAAAGTAATAACATCTCTATGAAGACAAGCAGGTGGTAGATTAGCAAAAAAGCTACAAAGTGCACACTTAAAGGATTAACTGAATTGTTATCATTTTGAATTATTATTGACTTACATCTGGTAACATTCTAATTATACAGTCAATGTTATGAGTGTTACCCAGCCACTTGAAGCTAACTTACTAGCTTAATTCCTTGAGGTCATCTTCATCATTTAACTTAGCTATTGTAGCTATTTTTTGTTTTGTTTTAATAATGGCATTTATCTGGCGTTACCTCCCCATTTTTCCAGGTGTACCTTCCTCTGCCGTGTTTGAACCCGTTTACAAACTCTCCCTCGTATCTGGAGCCGTCGGACCACTCCTGGACACCGGCTCCCGTGCGCTCCTCTTCCCCGCGTAGAGGCGCTCTCAGGCCGTCACCTCGCTCAGGGATCACCGAAACGATCGCTCCAACCGTGGACAGCATGTTCCCCGGGATACAGACTCACTCGCGCTGTTGCTGCATTCATTTGTAATACAGCAGCATCCGTGTAAAGTTAATAAAAGTTGAAAATAAGTTTAGAAGCAAGAAACTAGGGCAAAAGTCAAGATTTCAGTTACATCAGTTGCCATGACTACGGCTCCAGCAGCGTCTCCAGGTGGAGTTATGCGCATGCGTAGAAAATGATACACATTTTATAAGGGAAAAAGAAATATTACATTAACTTTTGTAAATTTAAAAATATCATACCGATATGTTTTGAATCATAGCCGTTTTATTATTTTGATTTTAGAAAACCATCCCTTAAAAAAAAAAACTCTTGTACAAGGAATCAAATTTAATATAAACCTACGTTCTTGATACGTTTAATTTTCCATGGTCATTTATAAACCGTTTTCAATTATGTTTGTCATAAGAATGTCATATAACTATTAACTACTTAGCATTTTTGAAAACTTGATATTGTGAAAAGTAACCTTTGAAGCTCTTTAAATGTTTAGCTTCCATAAATCGTTATCAAAAATATGCTGCAGAGAACACTTTTGTTGTCTAGGTACACAGACGCATTTATTCGTGTTTTGTTGTTTAACCCTCCTTTTGGTTAGTCCTCACAAAGTCATGGTATTGTTTAGACCTGGCTGGAACAGTATTGTAATAGACCTACCAAATATTTAGTTTGGTACTGTACTGATACTTAAGAACGCCAATGTACTTTAAGGAATAAAAACAAACACATGGAAACTAGAGAAAGTTTGTTCATTGTCAAGTGCCCATTGTGGAGGATTATGAAACAGTGTGAGCACCTCATTGTGGTTAGGTGACTGTGTTATCTGACTCCTGAAAATGACACTGCTCTCACCACAAAAGCACTACTGGTCCCTGTGTAATATATTGTTCGAGTCAGTTAATGAGATGAAAAGGTACAGAACATTTTAGATCATACAGTGCCATCTATTTCAAATAAGAATGAAAACAAGTACAACATTTATAGGTACAGTATCAGCTTTATCTAAAAATTGGAAAAAAGTCTGGACAATAGAACAGAACAAAACATTGGTGATTTTTTTTCAATGTGTTATTATAAATCAGGTAAAAATGGGAACATTTGAATTATTTAGACATCATATAAAAAGAATGGAAAATTAATCTAAGACGTTATCTTTCAATATGTACAATTTATCATGCAGTCTATTAGTGATGATTTTAGTGTAAAAAAATGCCCAAATTCAAATAATGGCAACAAGAAATTAACTGATTCACCCCCCTCCCCCCCAAAAAATGGTAAAAAAAATGGTCCATTGTCCATGCTAAACTTTTTTAACAGGCTTGATTATCAGAGGAGCAGATGGAACCCCGTTAACACTGTTCCCAGGACTGAAGAAGGGATATAGTTTCCCGAAGAAGTTACAGTTGGTGAAGGAGTAAAGATGCTCTGCAGTTTCCACAATGTAAAATGAAACTAGGCCCAACTCGTAGTCAACAAACACCCCAACCCTTTGAGGAACGTTCTTCACCAATAGATCAACCCTTGGACTAGCACTGGCAGTGTACTTATCCCCACCTCTGAACATAACCGCCCAAGTTCCATTCTTCGAACACAAGAAGTTTTTGTCCTTTTTATCAATTGATTCTTTAACAACACCCACGTCCCAGTTTGCATTTCCTCTCACCTGAACTTCGTAGTAAAACTTGCCAGTATTGAACCCCTGCTTCCCAAGAACACATAAGAAATCGGAAAATCTTTGTGGGTTGTACGGAACAGCGGTTTTCTTTCCTCTGTCTGAAACTTGCTTGCGGTCATCAGATAGGGTTAGCCATGGACTAGCGGTGTTGGGGTCAAAGGTTATGTCTATAGCGTGCTGCTGCAGCCTCCTTAACTCAGCCTGTGGAGTCAACAGTTTCTTCTGGTCCATGAAGGAATGTTCCAGCTTAGCCACAGCTTTTTTCACAGTACATTCAAACAAAGTAGGCGCATACTTTACCAAGCTCCAGTCCTTCACATTTGGGGTAATTTTCAGAGATTTGAGGCTTTGTATAGCATGTAGATAATCGTCAGAACATGCAAGTTGTCCCATTTTGACATCTCTGCGCTCCAGTTGACAAATCTCACTCTCCAGCTCTGAAATAAGTGCATCTGCTTCCTTCTCGTTTGCCCTCTGTTTTGTCAGGATCTCATTTTGAAACTCCGTCATGCTATTTTGAACAATCTCCAAGACAGCACTGAAAAACACCATACCATTGTTCATTTCTCGTTGTGCACAACTCCGACTTAGCTCTACACGTTGTCTAACTTTCTGAACTTTGTCTTGTCGCTCTTCAGTCAAATGTCGATTTTCAGATATGATTTGCTTCAGTGAGCCTTGCCGGTTGTCAAACTCCTCCTTTAGTGGGACTATATCATGGTTCTTATGGTCCAAAACTGTGCACACCATACAAACACAAGCTTGGTCACAAAGACAGAATAGCTCCAGCGGTTTATCATGTTTGGAGCATATCCTCTCCTCCAAGTTCTCTATTGGCTCCATAAGGTGGTGTTTTTGAAGGCGGGGGACTGTCAGATGAGGTTCCAAGTGGTTCTGGCAATAAGAAAATAGACATACCGGGCAGGATTTTACAGCGGTTAGTTTATGCCCAGTGCAAATATCACACATGATCGCACATCCATTTTCTTCCATTGTTGGGTTCATAAATTGGGAGCAGATATCCGAAATGAACGTGTTAACATGAAGGAGAGGCCTACAGCTGAACTCCTTTTTACACATAGGACATGAGAGTTCATTGTTGTCCCAGTGTTTGGAAATGCAGTTTTTACAAAAGTTATGGCCGCATGGAGTAGAGATGGGGTCCTTAAACACCTCTAAGCAGATCGGGCACAACAGGTGGTCTTCATTCAGAGTGCTCACAGGAGAAGTAGCCATGTCAAAAGTGCTAAAATGCAGAAATAAGAACATTTTATTAATTAAATCCTCATCATAGTCTCCCAGATTTTTCTAAGCATTTGCAACTTTGTTTTGCGTTGTATAGACAAAATTATTGTTGTAGCATTGCAGGTTTTCAGTGAGGATATCTGTTTGCAATGGATTAGTGTTTGTGATATAAATGAAACGTATTGAAATGTTTTAAAGCAACGATCAGCATTAAAATATTGTTTGGAAAGAGTACACGTAAGATTACCCTTTTCATTCATTTCTTGTATGTTAAAATTTACACACTGTTGATGGCTTCTTATATTTTATAAAAGAAATAAATTTAATAAATCAATGGCTGCAGTAAATTATAATACTTTCACATGCTGGGTGGC
The DNA here is from genome assembly GCA_000787095.1 of Periophthalmodon schlosseri. Lineage (NCBI taxonomy): Eukaryota > Metazoa > Chordata > Actinopteri > Gobiiformes > Gobiidae > Periophthalmodon > Periophthalmodon schlosseri. Next base: position 65,580 of record KN479357.1, on the reverse strand, counting down.
TAAAATTCATAACAAAGTGCAACGTGGTAGCTTACCGTTACCGTACAAGCTCTCAAGACGTTAATAGCGGTCAAAACCAAAAAAAGATTTTTTACTCACCAGTTATTGTAGCCACATAGATTAGAAGTCAGGTTTTATGAGAGATTTGTAGCTTTGTTCGACCTTCGCTGCTGCAGACAGAAGTTCCGCTCAGCTTTCAAAAAGTTGTCCCCGCCTCTGCGCGTTTGTGATTGGCTCCTGGAGATTTAAACTGTGCGCATGTGCAGTAAGCAGCGCACCGTTGAGACCGTTTGCCCTATGATTTATTTGATTGATTTAGGAAACTATTATTTCTATATTATTACTTATTATTATTACTAACTATTATTATGTATTTATTTATTTACTACAATACGTTACTCGTTATGTAAAATTCTCCTTGTAATCTAAAAAAATAAAAATACAACTTCCAGGGTGACTAAGCATCAATTGTAATTAACAACTCAAGTTAGAATACAGTTTGAATCACGTCATTCTTTATTAGTCTGCAATTCAACATTTAAAAGGGACAATAATCTCTGTTAAAACATTTCAAAATTACATATTGTGGTCAAACAGTAACAACCAAAACCTCTGGCTGAAGCAGTGCCATTTATGGTTATATACAATAGCCAGTTATTAATCTCATACATTTAACACAGGTAAATATTTATTATAAAGGCAAACACCTAAGGCAGTGTGGACAATGACATTGTAACGTCTCCAAGGTAAGTTAAACACAGTGAAAAAAGTTTACAGGCTACTTATTTGTATAAACGTGTAAATAATTCTTTGTTCATTCAGCAAATAATCTTATAATTTTTAAACGTCAGATTGAAGCAACTTTCCCTCATTAAAAGAACTGTAAAGAAGGTTAAAAAGTATAATTACAATGATATAAATATGACTTTTTAGTGGATTCCCTTATGTCTTTGAGTGCATTCACACTTCCTAAACTGGATTGAAACCTGGACTAAACCCTGACTAAATAGATTGCGTTCACGTTCTATAACTTGATGTCATAATCTCAGAGGGCCAAGGGCCTATGTAAGTCTATGGAAGATTTACTGTTTTTGAAAGAAATATCCAAAGTTATGATCCACAAATGTTGAACTGTATCATTATTTGTTTGTTGGATTGGGTGCACAGACCAGATATATTAATCTCACGTCTTAAAGTCCTTTTGACTGACAACAATCACGTCTTTGGGGTTGAATAATGTCAGCATTGTGAAAAAAAATAATTTCACTTTATTTAGACCGACAGAAGACGTTGAACTTTGTGCCAGTTTTTGTTTCATGTGGATAGGCCCAGTCATTACAGAGATATTAACCATAAACCAGGTCAACACATCTGCAATATGATGATTACGGCAAAACGGCAAACTCCACCATAGGATTCTGACCTGTCCTCCAGCTCCATGTTAAAATAAAGGGTTGTTGTTGTTGTTGTGATATCACGTGAACCCAACCTATAAGGACTAGAACAGGACTTAACCAAATCCACCACCAAACTGGGCTCAAACCAGGACCAAACCAGGACTAAGTGTGAACACACCCTTTGGTTCCCAACAGTGCAGTGTGCAGAGAGAAACAGTAACTGGACAATGGGGATGCGTTTAGGTGCTTCTTATTATTTCAGGCGTTGCTTCGCTCGTCGATATTAAAAGTCTCCATAGGGCCTTTGCTCAGAGCCTTGATGTCGTTGAGGAGGCTGGTCGGTGTGAGAATATGGGATGAACCTAAACAAAAGATAATACAATGTAAGCTGTTTAGTGCTAATACATAACAAAGAAAGAAATGATGTAATATTTTGCAGTAAAAAGGTAGTGCACAACATTACAATTAGAGAAAAGTCCCCAGGTTTCAACTATTTATATCATGTTTTATTTTACAAAATTGAACTGATAGTGTAGCTCCTTATCAAATTGATCAATATAACCATAACATTAACACGATTGGAAAAACTAAAACCTGGACGTGCATTCAAGGACTTCAAGTAATCTTCACTTAAGTACATATTGGATAACAACAATTTCGGCACCTAAAAGTCAATTTCTAACTAAAAAATACAGCTGGATTTCAACTACAGGTCTCGTATGTGCCTACTACCTCAGTTTAATATATTTGCAATCAATAGCATGTTTATAATTTGTTAATCCTAAAAATGTATTGTGCTCAAACTGACCGATGATGACTTCACAGGACTTGACCGCCTGGGTGACCTCATAGGCACAGCGCATCTCTGAGTGCGTGACCCCTCCAATGATAAAGATGATCAACCTGGCGCCCCTCCGCTCATCCTGGGAGCTCGGCTTGTGCTTCTGACGAGCGCTGTTCAGGAGACAGAGATATGCGCAGTGAGATAAAACGGCCACTAGAGGGAGGTCAAACTGCTTCTGTGGAGAACCGTAAATAAGGTTGCATGCAGATGACTTTTTTCTTACATCATTTGAATTGTATTGTTTGGCTTTCACTGCTTTATTTTATGTTTTTTATAAAAATACATAATACATATCTTTATTTATATAACGCAAGTCTGTGTGGTTTGATGAATTGACGTGAGAATGAGTTTTGATGAGTTTGAAAATATACATTATACTAGGGCGACAACATTTAGAACAATTTTCTGTTTTTGTAATATGAGCACATGCGCGTGTGAAAAACATGTCTACAGTTTAGAGTTTTTCACTTCAAAGCCTGTTTGGTGTTACGTCTCCAACTTTCTGTTCCACCTGTTTGTTCTGTTAATTTTAAGCATGCATGATAAGCATATTCATAGAGCTCTCACTGTATAATCTCTCATTTGTATAATATTACAATTAATCTTATTTTTTCATAATCAAGCAGCTCTAGATTGTGAGATAATCTGTGGAAGGAAGACTTCTAGATCATCTCCAAATTGAGTGAGGGAGACCCACCTGACCGCTCCAGAGCCGTTCCATGCGGCCGGACACTCCGACTGATGAGGCCACTCTCTGGTGTCCAGTTTGTTCTCCACCGCATCCTGAATAGACCACGTGGGGAGTTAGCTTTAGTTTAATATGTGTAATGTATTTCTAGTCCAGTACATCATTAAACAATAAACAGAAACTCCTCTGCGTCTCAGGCCAAACTTGCACTCATGTTTGCGTACGCATGGACAAAGAACAAGCTAACTGATCATCTGTGTTATTTTTTCTTGACCTTTTCCTCATATTCAGCCATGGTAGTTTTGATATGAAGCATGTATTTGTCTGATTGGTTAATCTGCCTGTCAATCACACCCTTCTAAACTTAATGAGATAAGACCTGGGCCCAGACTACACAGCTTTGTATATAAGAAAATAGTGTAGTCTTGGCAGGCCAGGCAAGTAGAACATAGCCTGGTATATTTCATTTCATCATAGATATACTGATATAAAGCTGAACTATTAGGGAAAATAAGTGTTGTCCTAAGAAGTCCTAGAGTTGTAGAGAGGCAGGGGAAGTTTACCATCAGTCTGGGGCCCGGTGACTTGAATGGCCAATACTAACATGCAGTGTTGAGTATTCAAGTCTGACTATGCTCCCCCACAAGGAGGTTTAAATAGGAGATAAGAAGGGCAGCCTGGAGACAAGTCGAGATAAAAAGAATTGCATAACAGACCGCTTCTGTAAGACGAGTTGACCAAGGAAACTGATCATGTTAAAGAAGGACAAACTCTGTGATAGCTGGATGACACCGTAGCTAACCACAGAGACATGCCAGCAATGAACTATAGGTGTCCTTGCTGAGACTCTGCAGGAGTCTTTGCATTCTCATAACCTCAATTTACCTCCTTCTCACCTTACCCAGACTGTGCAATCATGTTGATCATAATGCCATTATTGAAACCTACTATAATCTTTGTGAGACTCAACATTTACAATCAAATCTTTGGGCATCTGAAGTGATTTTATCCATGCATCCCCCATGTGCCATAGAAGAGCGTTCTAACAGATAGAAACATGGGACGCGGGACGTCCCAGGGGAGGGTCTAATATAAAGGAGAGGCCTATCTGATGTCCTCCTTCATAAGATCTTTTGAATGCATTGTTTTTCTCACGAGCTGCTTTACAAGTGACCCAAATTCACAGATTTCCTCTATGATAAATAATATCTCTCATCACTTTTTATTTTGTACAGACACCTGAAGTAAGCAGTTTTAAGTTCACGGAAGTTTGCGCAAGGTCATATTGCATTTTCAAGGGTTTATCTGAGAAATTTGTGGTTGTATGTTGGACAGAAACAATAGTGGCCTACATACACTGAGGTAAGCTAAAACAGTTATACATATAAAGCCGAAATATAAAGCTGAAAGGAACAGTTGAAAATTGAAATTTGGTATTTTGTTGAATATTTTTAAAAATATTTGTCTCTTTGTCTTTGTTTTTATTTTAAATTACAATAAATGCCATGGTAGGAAAATGGCATAGGAATTAGAGTAAACATTTTAGAATAAATCTTGTTTTAATAATTAAAACTAAAACAACTCCAATTAGCATGTACAATAACATCCCGTTCCAATAAAATGTGGAAGTGTGATTTTTCTTCGGTCTTCTCCTTTTGGATATTAACCTTATTTTTACACTTCTATTAGTATTATTGTACATTTTATTTTTTCTTACTGAATTGGCCCAAAAATTAAATATATTGTATAGTTATTGTATTCTTGAGGGTTTGCACTTCCTTTAAAGGTGTAGTACGTAACTTTCTGGAGGTGGCACATCACCTGCACGATTCCATGGAAACAGAAAGTTAAAACCATCTATAGATTAAGTTTTATGCCATTCTGTGGAAGAGTACTGCTGGGTTTCAGATGACATCACACATTCTACAGAAGTTTTATGCCATTCTGTGGAAGAGTACTGCTGGGTTTCAGATGACATCACAACATTCTACAGGCCAATAATATTTAATACAGATGATATTGCTGTATTGTTGTAATACAGTGAGTTCTTGGGTCTAGTCACTAATAGAAATGATCACGTTGAACATTTGTGAATTTACTTTTTCATGGCAAAGTACAATGTAATCAATAGGGAAATTTGGCTCTGCTATGTTTGGCTAAAATGTTACACACTGTGCCTTTAAACAAATAAACTAAACAAAAATCTTTCCAAATCACAACAAAAATGATAAAACTTACCTCCATGACGTCTTTAATGACCGGTGTCCATCTCGACAGGTTGTAGGTTTCCCCCTGAGATCGGTCTCTCCTTGATGGTTTTCGGGAGAATAAACTTGGCTACACAGACCAAACAAATGAATAAAAATAAAGTGACAGCTCTAATAAATTATGTTTATCATGTTAAGTATTTCCTGTGTGTTATATGTTTTAGTTAAGTTGCATTCATGTACCGATGTAATAATGGGAACTCCCAGCTCTTTCCAGTTCAGGATAAATTCCTTTTGGTCTTCGATCTTCACATGTTGGATGAGTTTATTCAAGTTTTCTTCTGTTGTTCCTGCCAATGTAACAGACAACCACATCAGCTGTGCACAGATTGAAAGGAGAAGTTCAAATGCACGAAAAATCTTAGTATATTTTAAGGGTTTGATTATTGCAAATAGAATATGACCTACAAAAATTATTACACAGCCAACCACTACAACAACCAAATACTTGTGGGTGAAATGTCTTGCCCAAGGACACAGTGGTAGAAATCTTCTCTACAGTCCTGCAGTTTTCGCTTTTGAAAGTCTTTTTTAAGCCTGCCCCCTGTACTGTGGTGATTTTAAATGCAGCTGGGGCGAAATTAATTGATGTCCTATAATCAACTGTAATCTTTTTGTATGTTTAACTAAGGTGATGGAGAATTATTAGAATATCTTTAAAAAGTAAATTCTTCAAACTAAAATTAAGCATTGAGCTCGATTCTATGAATGAGTGAATGAATGATAGTTTAGTGGGATCAATTTCCTGGCTTCGACATCATGTTCTATGAAAACGTGGGTTGGCCATCACTGTCTATTAGAAGAGAACAGCACTGTGTGAAATGTATCTATAAGGGACGACTTCAAAAACTGCCAGAACACCTCACCTGCTCGTTAATCACTGATACTGGAACATTTAATACCAGATCACATGACTGCATAAGGCTAAGGATGAGCCGCACCAGAACTGAGACAGGAAAGAGGCTTTTAGCTGTTTTGCTTCACATAAATGGAACACACTCCAAAGAAAAGCAAAAGTGGATATGTTGGTGACACAATCGCAATTTAATAATCTGGTAACAAACTTTTTTATACACACCTGCTCCTGTTTTTAATGTTTTATATGGACTTATACCTGTTTGTTTTTCTGCTTGTATTGTATTTTAAATAGGGCGCCCATGAAAAAGAGAACCCAAGAGCTCTCACTGGGTTCCCCTGTGTAAATAAAGATAAAGAAATGTCTCTCCCTACTCTTTACCATATTTCACTCTTAAATCTGTGATGCTCACTAAATTTTGTAGCCAAAATCTTTGAAAATATTATTAATCAAAACAGTAAATATGAGGGGCATTGGACTGGGGGTGTCTAATGTGCTTTTATAATATAGAGAATATGTAGTGTGGGCTCACAAACACATTTTTTTGTCTTAATTGTATTTTTGCTGAAGTTGCATGGATGAATAAAACGACTGAAATTAAACGAAGAATGTGATTTAATCTAAAACCCTGCGATTCATTCAGTCCTCGGTCAGTACCGTTAACACTGAAGATATACAGCAGCACGGCTCGGATCTTGTCTGGGATACTGTACGGATGGAGTAACACGGGAAGCAGCGTCCTCATGGGGTCCTTCACTTTGACCCCCTCCACGTCTGAGCCCACAGCCAGGTCCTGTAGACACAAGCATATCACAAGCCATTCAGAGGTGGGTATTACGAAGTATCTCGAAGTAGTTTTCAGACAGCATACATTTACTCCTACTTGAGTAATGTATTTGACTGGTACTCTTACTTGAGTAAATGTTTTGATTACTCTTCAAACTGTAGAGTATAATAAAATACCAGGTTTATACTTCCAGTCACATCAATTCTAAATCACATTTCAGATGGTATGTCCAGACAGTTATTCTTACCATCTCTTACTTGAGTAGTAGTTTCCCCAAATGCTTTTTTACTCTTGTTTGAAAATTTGCGTGAATCACTTCTGTGTACTTATAACTGAATAATATTATTTTGAAGTAAAGTTACCCTTACTCACAAGTAGACTGTCTGTACAGTTCCATAGGGTTAAATATGTCTGACACACCTGTTCAGCTTTGCACAGTTTCTCAACGTTGTTCTGAAAGTGTTTCATGCAGTCCTCAGCCAACTGTAGATGGACCGTTTTCTACAAAGAACAAGCAGAGATTATTAATATTTACAGTTGAAACCAGAAGTTTACATACACTGTATAAAAAGACACATGTCTGACATGAAATCATACTAAACTTTTCCTGTTTTAGGTAAATTGACGTTGGGTCAAAGGTTTTGGATATCCTTCCAGAAGGTTCTCACAATAATTGGCGGGAATTTTGGCACATTCCTCCTGACAGAACTGGTGTAACTGAGCCAAGTTTGTAGGCCGTCTTGCTCGTACATGCCTTTTCAGGTCTGCCCGTAAATTTTCAATAGGATTGAGGTCAGGGCTTTGTGATGGCGACTCCAAAAGATTATTATCCTTAAGCCACTTTGTTCTGCCACGTTTCGCTTCCCCTACACGCAGTGGTCTGTACACACTGGTTACAGAGGAGAAGAACAACACACAAACAGACCCAGGCTCACCTGCGCAGACAGAGGCAGGAGGAGACTGTCGCTGATATTAAGTTGATTCAAATGGCCTCGTCAGACGAATGTGTCAAACAGCAGCTCTGCAGCTCCCATTCATACATATATACGTGATCCGAGCACTTTTTGCCCAATTCCAAGCGCTTTTTACTGTCACAGTGGACTGCGTAGGTCGTCCCGAGGTCGGCCGTGTTCACACCGCACTCGCCCCGCTCCCGAGTGTGAGTGGAGTCGCTCCGAGGCCTCCTGTTTCAAGTGCTCTCAGATCAGCCGTTTACTGCGCTCCAGAACGCGATTGTTGTTCACACCGGCCCAAGCACCGCTTTCAGAACAAATGCTCTTCTACGCCGACCTGACTAGTGGCAGTGTGAAAAAGACCTAATTCAAATGTTGTCAATAAACCTATCAGAAGCTTCCAATCTGCTTTAAAGGCATATTAATCTTACTGTATATAAACTTCTGACCTTGAAGAACGTAATGAAAAAAATTGTCTAAAAAATCCTTCTCTCATTATTCTGACATTTAGCAAATAGAAATAATTTTTAATAATTTTTTTCTTTTTATATAGTGTATGTAAACGTCTGGTTTCAACTGTCTAGTATTAAATATATCTATTATATTTAATAATTTATAATGATTTCTGTTGGTCTTTACAATCTATGACTCATTTACTCCCCATTTCTTGTAGCCACAACTGCCCTGGGGTTGACTGTGAATGAGTTGGTGCAGTTATGAAAAAGCCAGTATATCCATCACTGCTAAAAATGTAAAGTGTAAAAAGTCACCTCTGTTATTTGTTTACGGAATGCAGGCATCTTCTTCATCATTTGGGACAAATTACTAATTGTAATCTGTAAAATACAAGGAAATAAGAAATTATAATTGTGTTTTCCGTCATTTGTGTTGTTGATCTATCGGTATTAACATTAAGACCACACATTACCTTTGCATCCGGTTGCTTCTTGCTGGCAGAGATTTCTTTCACCATCTTTGGAATTAGTCTATGTAAGAAAGAGCAAATAGTCATAAAACCCACAACTACTGTATAAATAAATGGTAAATGTTCATAATTTTATATAGCGCTTTTCCACCTTCAAGTCACACACACATTCACACACACACACACACACACATTCATTCACACATTCATACACCAGTGTACGCAGACACTAGGGGCGAGGGAGGTTTAAGTGTCTTGCCCAAGGACACAATGACAGCATTTATCTGTGAGAGCTGGAATCGCACCGCCAACCTGTGGTTCAGGTGATCTGACCGCTCAACCATTGATGTTTATGTCGAGAGCGGGATTCAAACCGTCAACCTTCGGATCAGAGGACAAACACTCCAACTGACTTAATTCATAATGAACAAACAGTTTATTAAGAGCCTTTGTAACTACTCAATTAAGGGGTTAGGAGTTAGGGCAGTAGTTACTAAGCCTGAATCATTCTTATTAAATCATTTGTTCATTGTGAATTAAGTATTTGTTCATGCTTTATTAAGGCCATTATAAATGTACCGGTAGTTATCATAAAGTGTTACCTAGACGCAATAACTACTATGTTGACTTATATCTTTCAATAATGAAAGCTGAAACAATATATTTCAGGCTCAATATATCATGTGTACACTTTCATTGCAATAGTGGGGTGCTTTTTGCTATTTTTTATGTAATAAGGTAACTTCTATGACTAAATGTTGGTTCACTGTGCTGTATATTTTTGCAGCTCAGAATGCCTTTTATAGATACTGTACATTTAAAAATTGTTTAGTGGAATTCTCCTGCTTTATAGTTATTGTGTCAGTGGCACAAAGCAGTAGTATCGTTTATCATGATATTTCTTTGCAGCAATATAATCGTGCTCCAAAATATGTTATCGTGACAGGCCTAGTGTTACCAAATACTGTTACGTTTCTTCATATTTTCGTGTCTAGGTGCTTGTGAACTTACTCTGTGACTTCTGCGATGTGTTTGTGCCGAATTTTAACCCACAGCATGTCGTCCTCGTTGAGAAGAGCCTGTTTCTCTGCTCCATCTTTAGCCTTATACCTACAACAACAACAACATCAAGTTAGCACAGAGGGTAGGTTAGTTTTAGTTTGGTAACTTTTACTTCAAATATATACAATATTTTTTAATACATCATCTATTGTAAAGCAACATTAATAATTAAGGAATACAGTCTATAAGTTTCATTTATGTTTGAAAGGGAGCAGGAAGAAATCAGTACTTTTATATCTATTTTTTCTGTGAGTAATTCCAAAATATATGGGCGATGGGTGAAACTGACAAAAATGAAAGTCTCAATAATTTTTGGGGTTACATTGATGACAATATTTAGACAATACTATAGCAATCCATCAGAAATGTGCTAAAACAACTTATAAACTTCTTCGCTGAGGTTCAAATCAAACACAAAACGTGAATGGATTATAAAGTTTACCTCAGAAGTTCAAAAATATAACTTTACACCCTTAGAAGATTGAACAGAAAGTTTCTGTCTTTCTTTCTAATGAGGTCATTTGCAGCCTTTTTTGATTTTTTTTTTCTTTCTTATATACCTGACATACTGATTTTGCATATTACATTTGTGACAGACACCTCCCCCTCTATGTACATTAGATTTAGTAATGTGTCACCAGAATGTGCAGAAAAAAAAGTTATTTCTCCCTGATGATCTCTTCTGGAGCATTGTTGTTTTCACTTATAACAAAGTACAATATAATAGTTGTTTAAATATGTAACCTATTCATAATATTAAAATTATAATTATTCATATCCATAACATTTTTAAACTGTCAGCAACTTTAATCATTATCCTGATATAATCATTAATCGCAATCATTTTTCCCATGATAATCGGGACATCACATTTCAAAATCGTCCCATGCCTAATCTATCCTGCATTTATTCAATTGAAAAAGTGTTTCATTGCTCAAAATACCTTGAAAACCATGTTACTGTAAGTGGGCTTGCCTCTGCACAGATCTAGCCGGTGACTTGGCACTTGGTTGTCCCCGTGGAAATAGATAGGTCTAATGCCATACCGTGAATTCAAAGCAAAGCAACAACATTTCCACAGAAACAACCAAGTGGCAGACCCTCCATCAGAAAAGTTCCATTGTGTAAAGTGAAGATATGAGATGCCAGTTTAAAAGGTCCTATATTACACAAAATTGACTCTTGTGAGCTTTAAGTCATGTTCTAACGCTGTTACCTCCTCAAAAACATACCTGGAGTTGTGTTTTGTTTCATTCACACATGTTTGAGTTACCCTTTATTATTAGTCAGTCTACATCTCCCAAGGCAAAATGCTTTTGTTTCATTCACACATGTTTGAGTTACCCTTTATTATTAGTCAGTCTACATCTCCAAAGCGCAAAATGCTCTATTCCACCTTGTGATGTCATGTAGTGGTAGTTTTCAAGTTAACAGCTCCTTTTACCTTTTGTTTAGTAGAGATTGGCCATTCCAGGACTGAAATTATCGAAATGATTCTGAAGATATGCCTAGATATGCAGGATATGTGTGTCAAACATGTCTGAATGAAACAAAACACAACTCCAGGTCTGTTTGTGATGAGGAAACAACATTATAACATAGATCAGAAAACAGTGTATAATGGGCCCTTTAAACAAGCCATTTTAACACTGACATTTATAGTGTGTTGTTTTTATATTTACTTGTATGTGTCTTCGTTGATGTCCACGAGGTCGTAGGCCATGGCCTGGTAGGTGAGTTCATGTAAAATGGGACTGACGGGATCAAACCCTCGCTCCACGATCAGGAGCTGAGCCTGAGTTTTTCCCTGAAAAGACAGAGGACACATAAAACACACACGTCAGCATAAAATAGGATATCATTTTTATATTTATTATTTTCTGTTCAAATTAAACTCTCTGCATCACATTTTCCAATTTAATCCTAAACAGTTTTTTTTTTTTTTTTTTTCCATTTCCATTGCCAGCGTCATTATGACTTTTACGGTTGTGTCTCCCTCTTTACTTTGACAACTACAAACTTCTGTCTTGTATCCCATATTTCCTTCACTTTCGTATGCCCACTTAATGTTCCTTTCTCGCTTGTAAATATGCACTCTAGGTTGTAAATATTGATGTTTGACAAATAAAATAAAATAAATAAAATAAAATAAAGTAAATGTCAAAACTGCTTAATTTATTAACCAAAATTACTGTATAGTAATATTAGTAAATCCTTCCTGTTCAGTACTTCACTGGAGTTTTGAGCAATAATCAGTTCTGGGCAAAAAAAAGCATCATATTGTGTTTTATTAAAAAGAAACCATCAAAATGCCGTTGGCGTTTAGTAACTACCATCTGACACAATTTATTCCTCCTAAATTTGAACTCTCTTTCCAGATCACATGCTTTTAATAACACAGGATTGGTTGACAGGACAGTGCCGATTAAAAGGTTGCAGCTGATCATCGCAATCTGCAAACAAATAAATGAATATTCCCTATACCCTAATAAACACAAAAACAGCTTGTAAAAAAAGTTAGGTGCTAGAAGGAGAACTGCAGTCTTGAGTCTTTGGTGTCCTTTTACATAAAACCCACTGACAGTGTCTGAGATGCAGTTCACCTCAGGCTAAGATACTGTTTGTGATGTCAACAGTGAATGAGACTCTTCACCTTTTTCTTCCCACTCTCGTCTAGGTCGTAATGTTTGGCCAGTTTGTTGTCCACCAGCTCAGCAAGCGTCTTTGCATTCTCCATGTCCCTGGTTTCAAATACAAGAGAAATTTAGCTACATTGAAGGAGTTAAGTGGGTAAAGCAGACCTACTGTGCCTGTGTCTACTATATAGTTATAATCTATGGCACCTGTGGATCATTGTGTTATAAACTGCACATTTTAAATCGTAATATTCATCTAAAACATCTTAATAAAAGAAACAAATCTGCTGACTTCTGCATTAAAAAAACGCCCAATGGGAGCTGACGTTGCCGTAAACGTCATCACAACAAAGAGTCGTATAACTGTCGACCCCTGCCATGGATAACTGCACTTCACATTAGTGAACAGCCGATTTTTTTTCATTTGTGCCAAAATGAATATGCGAAGCTGCCAAATCCTACATGTATCATCGATTAAGAAAATAAAACTGAAGAACGAAGTAAGTCCAGAGCAGTGGGCGTGTACCGGTGGCGGTGAAAACGGGGATTGATCAGCAATATGGCGTCTTGAAAATAAGACTTAAAGACTGCTCAAACATGCACGAATGACTCCAAATACAACTTCGAGAGGGTAAATGAGAAGATTAAACAACTAGAACATGGTTAAAAGCTCTGAAAAGTCAATTTTACAGCTGCTGCTTTAAAGTGCATTCGACAGGTTAGACCACATTTCTCTAAAACATAATTAAAACTAAAGACTAACTAAATAATTAGATCTAAGATTTTATTAAAAATATTGCCTAGTCTTATCTAGTTTTGTAGAGGTATGTTACCTAGCAACTACCTAGATGACAACAACCTTCATTTTGTTAAATCATAGTATAAACTGTCAGAAAAATGCCTTCCTTGTGGGTAAATTGTCCTTGAATTTAGGAATTGATATCTGTTGATGACATAGGTTGAAGTATTCTGTTTTAGAACTCACTTCCTGTATTTTACAACTTTGTTTTCTACTTTTCTTCACAGACTACCACTTAACTGATGTAAAAACTATGATAAATATTAACCACAGGTACTATCCCACCAAACCAAGTCACAATTAGAAAACTATATGAATCTGTCAAATGCACTTTAAGTAATTCATATAAGATAATACATAGTTAAATGGTAAGCTCCTACCCTCAGTTACTTGTAATACTGTTTTCCTAAACGGCCTTCCTAAATATGTATGTGAATACAACACTTGTATTAAAAAACTACCATTACATGACATCACAAGGTGGAACAGAGCATTTTGAGTTTTGTAGATATAGACAGACTAATAATAAAGGGTTACTCAAACATGTGTCAATGAAACAAAACACAACTATTATTATAACATGACTTAACGCTCACAAGAGTCAATTTTATGTAATGTAGGACCTTTAAGTAGTTAGGGGTGAATAGTTCTATGCACTATTTGTTCATTACGAATTAAGTCTTTGTTCATCCTTTTTTTAAGACAAATTAAGGCGTAGTTATTATAAAGTGGTACCAAGAAAACATAATTTGAATATCTGTATTTGGGGAACAAATTTACCATAATATTTACAGGATCTACTATTTAATGTTAGTTAGTTTTTAATGTGTGCTTGTAAATATGACTCCTGTATTCTGCAAAATGGGGACAGTACAACACAACATTTGGTATCGAGCCTTTAAGCCACTTCTCATGTTGAATGTGTTTTGGTAAATAACTTGAGATTTTCGCTGAGGGGCTGATTTGTTCTGTAATCTGAGAGTCCATTGTGAGTCTTACTTCTTGTATCTGATCCCTGGGTACTCGTCCAGGGTGTCGCACAGAGTCACCAGTTGGTCGGCCAGCGTCTCCAGTGTCCTCTTTCTGTCCTGGCTGTGTGGGCTGTAGATACTGTGGAAGGCTCCAGGGTTGCCGCATGTGAATACCTGAACGGGAAAAGACAGTACTGGTTTCCTGAACTGTGTTTTCTTAAAAATACATGATGGCTTACTTTCAACACAACAGTATTAAGTTATTAGAGCTGGGCCTGTCACGATAACAAATTCTTAAGTGCGATTTATTGCTCAAGTAAATACAGACGATACATGGTAATACTGAAACTGATTTATGCCACTGGACCCAAGAGCAGATTTAAACCACAAAAAATTATTCAAAAAAAACATGAGCTGCAATAAAAAAACAGCAGAATGAAACACTTTAGTACTTTGTTTGCATCTGTAATGAGTCCGAGAAGTTACTAATTCAACCTTTTACGGCTTAAATCTTATCATATAGCCAAAAAATAACAAAAGATTTCCCAGTAGTGCAAAGAAAATGTACTCACGATAAATACTGACCCCAAAAAATATTATTCCACCTACCATGTATTGAATGATAAGTCGATATAGTAACAGGCCTCTCTTTTTTTTGTATTAATTTGTAAATCAAGATCATTGAGTGCACTCGAGCACGTCGCACGATTTCCTCACTGCCACCTATATAAAACTATGCTACATATTTACCAGGGATTAAGCCAAACTAAGGTTTTTTATGTTTTTCTTATTATTACTGTCATATGCTCATTAAATACTGGCTCTACAAAATGAAGCTTGAGAGTTATGGTGGAAGAAATATACATATTAGTATATCGTTTCAGCATAAATAGTGTTCCAGACTAACATCACAAAATACGCATGCTGCCAAAAAGCTTTCACACCCAAACAGAAATTAATCAATTCCAAAAAAGCCCTTCCAGTCAAACAAAAGTAAAAGCACAGAAGAAAAAGAAGAAATTCACAGATAAAAAGAGGAACTAATCGCATCCGTAACACAAAATGAAAGAACTCACTTGTGCTTCTTGAGGCATGAAGGAGATGTGGATTTCCTTACAGACTCGGATGTACTTTCCACATGAGAGCTTCATGTTGTTGAAGAGGTCATCGGGACAGTCTAGGGAAAAGTGAAGCCATTAGTACAGAGATTTAGACAACTTTTAGATTACTATTATTATCATCGCTATATTATAACATTAGTAGTGTTTCCCATTAATAGAGAAGACTACGGTGGCTGCCCATAGTCTAGTTTTTGCCCCATAGTCTAAAACCAACAGAGCAATAAATTGGTATTACCATTGTATAATCATAAATATACAGAAGTAACTTTATTTACTCTTTAATCACTCCCTTTTTGATTAGTTTATAGGCAATAAGTGATTAAAAAAAAATACACCAAATAAAATTATTCAATAAAAGGATTGTCTGTGCCACCATAATCCCACATAAACTTGTGGGAAACACTGCATTAGTTCATATAAAAATGACTTACAATCGGTGAAATAAACATACGCCGATTTATATTTGGGTTTGGGCTTGAAGTCTCGAATGAAGGCGTCCACACACTGTAACAAGGCAGAAATGACAGAAGTTAAAAACTCTATGCCTTTACCGTATGTTTTCATTTTGTATGTTAATGCATGTTTATTGTTGTATGTTTGGGTTGTGATTTTTCTGACAAGCATTTTGATTGAGATTATAATATTTGTTATGTATGTTTAAATAACAGGATTTTGTTCAAAGTTCACATTTTAAACACGTCCAGAAGAATTGACAAAAAGAAATATGAACTGCCAAACTAATACAAGAATCACATTTCGGACATAAAATACAGGGTTAGCAGTTTTTATGCTGAACGAGACAGGATATTTAGCTGTTTGTGGAGGAAATTAGGGTACCTGGTAAAAACTGCATCCTTTGCGATCATTCAAATTGTGATTTTGATTCGATTATGATCAATCTTGCAGCCCTATTGTATGTTTTTAATTTTGTGTGATGTTTAAACGGTTCTAATAATTTGTAAAAAAAAAAAAAAAAAAAAAAGATGGAGAAAAAACCTTAGTTGTTGGGGTCATGAAGTAAATGGCCTTCATTTCTAAAACAGGCTCTCGGCTTTTGTACAAGTCCTCCACAACTATAAGAAGAAATAATAAAAATGTATTGTCAAATAACGGACAAAAAGGTGGAGGATTTTAATTACACCATTACAACTTACTAGTGATTCTCTCTGCCATTAGATCTGACATTTTGCAGCATGATGACAGAAGTTTGGTCGTGAATGGATCCAGGATCAAGATCTGAGAATAGAAACAAGTCTTAGTGGTTTGATATTGAAACCAATATAATAGTAGAAAATAAATTATATGCAAAAAGAAAACGGTATTGGATTGTATAGGAGTACTCACTGATTTCAGTGAATTTGTAAAGTAGTAATAGGCCTGTCACAATAATTCCTACAATACTGACTCAATAAATAAAAGCTGAAATTATATTTTTGGGGCTCAATATTTGTTAAGTAAAACTAAAAGCTGTAAAAGTTAGTTGAATAATTAACATGACACACTAACAACTATAGTGTTCCATTCTACTGTTTTGTAACTCATGTTTTTAAAGGCCCTATATTATGCAAAATTGACTCTCGTGTTAAACCGTGCTATAATGTTGCTACCTAATCAAAAACATATTTGTGTGTTGTGTTTTGTTTCATTCACATATGTTTGAATAACCGTCTATTATTAGTCTGTCCACATCTCCAAAGCTCAAAATACTCTGTCCCACCTTGTGATGCCATCAAGCAGTAGTTTTCAGGTGAACAGCTATCTTTAACCTTTAGTTCAGTAGAGACAGGCAATTCCAGGGCTGAAATTATCAAAATTATTGTAGTGAAGGTGTATGTAAAAGGTGTATAAGGAGTTTAAAAACACAGTGGAGCACTTGAACACAGAGTGTTTTCAGTTTAAGAGAAGAATCCAGCCTAAATATGCAAGGTTTGTGTGTTAAACATATGCAAATAAAACAAAACACAACTCCAGGTATGTTTGTGATGAGGAAACAACATTATAACATAGATCAGGAAATAACATAGTATGGGCCATTTAAGCAATATTGTACATTTAGAAAAGTGTACAGACTGGAATTATCCAGAGTTACAGTTATTGCGTCAGTCACATAAAGTAGTTTCAATATTACTGATCATCTGGATATTTCTATAAACAATGTATCACCCTTGTAAATGTGTTATCACAGGCGTAAGAGGCACGTACCTTCCATACGTCTGACTTTCTGCAGTCGTCAATTATGGTTTCTTTTATTCCTAAGAAAAACAAGAATGCATTCCATAAATACATGACATGCGCTCTCTGCCACAACATCACAATGCACAGAGGTTTAGACTATCAGTGACAATGAACCTATATAAAATTGCACATAATAAATGCCCATAATTACATACTAAAAGAATATTACTAATGCTATATGAAAACTCGCTTAACAATGCAAAATACTAGTCAAAATATCAATAACTGCAAAACATAAAGATGCATCAACTCATCTCATCATTTATGTTGAATAACTGAATAACCTCTTCCACTATCCTCTCTATCCTCTCGGAAAAAGGGAGACCTATTGAATAAAACCTCTTTTAAGCTACAGAAAATAGTGAAGTGCCAAAAGTAAACCGTTTATTTCGCTGTTGTTAGTTTAAGGCGCGGCGAGAGGAAACCGTGACCTCATTCCTGTCACACGTTTTAAAAGCCACAGCTTGCGTTAACATACACAATTAAACTGTAAATTATATGCAGTTTAAAAACAATATCTCGAATGTCACTACACAACTGTAATTAGGAACAGCGGAAAACTTTTAGTAGGAAACCTGCAACTCAAAACACAAGCCAATACTTTAGCTCATAACAGAGGATTTTTGAACCGGAATCAACCTTAAAGTCTACTTACAATTACATAGCTTTGTAATTGACAAAATAATACATCTGTGTTTCAAACTTACTTTTCCAAACACTTTTTTTCAGCCCGTGGTCCAAGCCTGATGCCATTTTGTTTTTCTTTTCCTCTGCGACTCTTCCGGTCCAGTGTCGCCGACTTCTGACGTAAAGTTGCGTCATAGAGTCTACGACGACCTTATTGTAGTTTTTAAAAAGTTGGCTGTAAATCTTGTGATGTCGAAAATAATAGTTTGGGTTTTTTTTTTAACATAATCTAATAACTGTCATTTAATATTCTTCAACATTGTAAGTGTCGCAAAATTGCAAAATAACACATTCATGTAAGTATTTCCAGCCGTGCTTAGCAAAATTACTGCGTTTATCAGTCTACCTGGGCAATACACGTAAACCTATTGTCCATCATGCTCTATTTTAAATTATAAAAAAATAAAAATAAAACATAGCCTATGTAGATCATCCGAACTACTCTACAACTATAAGAATATCACAGGTAAGCAAATGGGCATAAAGCAGTGACTTTTATCAACATTTGTAAAAAAAAAAATCCAGCACATTAAAACTAGTAAAACTATTTTACTATAGAAGAAAAATATGTAATAGTGGAAACATTAAAGGTGCACTATGTAACAAACTTTTCTGGTGGACGGTCATAGCATGGCATAAATTTTATCTGGTATTTTTTAAATACACAACATGAAAATCATGCATTCTTACTGTGAATGGGCTTGCCTCTCCACAGATCTAACCTGTAACTTGATGACTGTAGAACATTCTGGTGCAAAGCAATAATAATCTCTATGGAGACAAGCAGGTGGCACACCCTCCAACAGAAAAATGTTACATGAAGCACATGTATTTTTTATTTTATTTATTATTTTATTACAAATATAAAAAGATAACAATTATTGTCTTTCTTATACTATGTTATAATCTCATGTAAGTGCAACAACAATCAACAGTTTGATCGAGTATTTTACAAATGCAGCTAAATTGGAAATTAATAGGGATGGGAAAAGATCTCGAGACAAAATTGCTTTTAGATTGTACACACGTGTGTAGAATGGTCTTGTGAGATTCTTTTCTATGTCTTCACAGTTGGTTACAATGAAAGCAAAATACTTTACCACTTTACTTCTTTACATTACACTGCATATAAGCGATTTGACCAACCCCCAATTGCTTACTGTCTGTGTCATTTTTCCACTAACCTAAACTACAATTTATTTTCTATTATATAACTATTTAAGAGTCACCCTCTGCAGTACTTACAGTCTTTAGGTAAAATACATTTATAAACGTGAGGCCAAAATTGTGAACTGACTCTCATCAATTTTGAAATGATAAATTATGTCAAAATCTTGTCTGGTCTTTTCTCGCCTTGTTATTCTTATGGGAATTGTGTCTAATGCCCTACTAACTAATAGATCAGTTGTTTCAGTATCAGATATTTTTCTGTTTAAATTAGGCTTCACAACACAATTGATTTGGATGTGGTTTCAATGGTTTTGGGAGACTGGGTCAGATCCCACCTCAAAGGCAGATTCCAAGGTTTTAATTTGAAATGTAACACAATAACAATAACTGAATAACTTTAGGGTAGAAATCTGAAGTTTAGTTTTGGAAAACCCCTTTTTATTTCTTCAAACCTGGAAGCAATGCAGACTCTTAGGTCACTCATTTGTACAGTCTCTACAGCCTTTAGGTACTGGGTATTAATTTCAACCTATACCTGCCTGTAGGTTCACCTCTGCTCGTCTCTGATTGGACAACTGTCTGGGGGAGGGCGGGACCAGAAACACATATTTTAACTCACAAAAAGAGAAATTTAGTCAGAAAAACTGTAAGAACAAAACGTTGTATTCACGGAAAGATTGAATGAGACAAACAGAAGGATAATGGGGCTTAAGTGGGTTGTGTTTTTTGTCTTTTTGAACTTGAGTTTTCAGGTATAGTAATGACACACGCAAATGCATGCTCCTCGAAATATTGTTACTATATGGAATTTCATTTGTAATTTTAAAAAACTTTCTCTCTCTCTTTTTTACAGAGTGCAGATGCAGGTATGATGCTTTTGTCCTCTTAAATCAAAGCGTTATTTCTGTATTTTAAATTGCACCGTGGAGTACTGTCACTTTTTCTAGTCGACAATTTACATGGAATAATTATTGTGGACCTGATTCAATTTTAAAATTTTGTCTCTTTCTAGTTTCTTTGCTAGCTCTTTCTTGCTTCTCTTCTTTAATAGCATTCAAGTCTCTTTAATTTAACATGCTAATGGCTGTTTGTCCATTGTGTAACTGTGTGTATTCTGTTACTGCTACAAGTACCGGTAAGCGTATTGTTGTCAGGCCTTTAGTTCAGACTTGACAGAAGTGAAAAGAAGCTCATAGCCAGTCAATCTATTTAGATGAATAGCTTTGACCCCTGAGCTCTTCTTGTTGACGAGTGAATGAACCAGATTGTTATCAGAGCTCAGAATACAATAAGTCAAGTACTGGAGACTCTGTAACTGTAAAAAGACTTCTGCTTCTATAATGGATCTCTTAAACTGCATTAGTATAATTAGAGGCACAGAAATGTACATATTTTTTTTTATAATTTGAGTAGTACAATCTGGTCAACATTCACCTCAACAACAAAGCCAAGCCACACACACAAATGCATAGACACACCCAGTGAATGATATGCTTGTACATACTAGGGCTGCAACTAACGGTTATTTTAGTAGCGGAATAGTAAGTGATTATTTCCATTGTACATTTTAAATACATAGTCAACCAGATAAAGGCTGTAGAGTATTATTGATGAAAACCTGAAATTGTGTATTCTCTTTGTTATTTTGATTTAATAATACTGCTGTCTTTGTTTTAAAAAGGTCTTTTCGAGGGTTAGAGTCTGTATAGTCCAGTTAACGAAAATATGACTGCTTTATTTTTTTATATTTGACTAGTCACGATTAGGCTTAACGTTGCAGCCTTAAATCTACCATCCGTAATTAGACTGGCTGACTCGGCCCTGTTGCATTCTCACATATCACCACTAGATGCTGTCTACATTACTGCTGACTGACAGTGTGCCAGCTGTGGCCTGCCAGATGAGCTTGAACAAAGGCCAGGTGAAGGGAGGGGGCAGGGGGGGAAAGGGGAGAATAGGTTTCACATCTGCCATCTACTGGTGAAAAAAAATTAAGTAAAGTTGCGGATGGTAGCTTTAATAGATACACATTCAATTTACACAAATATATCCGTGCATAAACATCTACAATGACTATAATCTAAAACTCATATTTAAATAAAAAAAAAACCCTTCATCTTTTCAGTATTCCACTTCAGAGAAAACTCACTTACTAATCTGATTTGTGTTCACCAGCCTTGAACATCGAGGTTGTTTTTACTTCCAGCAAGCTCATAATATTTCAGTGGTCAAAAGTTGCTGGAGCCACTTCGTATGAAATCACCCTCATGCTCAGAAACAGCCCGAACCAGCCCCTGGTCTTCGCCACGTTTGGTGCCGATACGGTTATGGGCTCGATCGCCCACGGACTCACTCCAAACACCTACTACGCCTTCACTATTAATGCGATGAATTATGCTGGGGATGTGCTAGCCAGCGCCAGTGGAGTGCAACTGACAGGTGAACCATTTACTCAGCTATAAAAATATGTGTGTTTTTGCAATAGATACTTTGCAGTTGATGTCATCAACATTCCCTGGGGGGGTGATGCTAATTGGAGGCACTGCTCTTTCTGAAGCTCTGTTACTCAAGTTAGACTTTAACTCAAGTTAAACTTAGTTGGAACTGCAGTGAGATGTTCATTTGTGCTGTTAAACAAATCCCTCTCACATAAAATTGCAGTCCTTTTTTATTGAAAATCAAATACCTAAACAGGACCGTGAGTGTTCATATTGATCACAGGTTCATGATAATGTATTAAATCCATTTAGTATTTTTTCTTGAGTTTTCAGACTATCGTAAAATGTATTTGTCAGTGTTTGCTAATGTGTGCATTGTGTCATCGTGGTAACTGCAGAACATTCTACCACAGACATACATGCAGAATCCCCCCAGCATGATGTCACTGCAAAGTATCAATAGATTTTATATTAGGATATTTTCTATGTGCATTCAAGTAGAGGTAGAGGGCAATATGCCATAAAAATAATATCATAATTTTCTTGGACCCAGATCACAGTTTAAAGTTTTATGTGAACTTAGTGTCTTTATATTGCCTTGATGAGATAACTAACGTCCTCTGCTTCTTCTGAAAGTTCACACTTCACTGTGTGTGGTTAAAGCCACCTGTCACTCACTCTGAGTCTGACCAATAAAAAGGAAGAGTGGCTGGGAAAATTTCTTTTTGTTTGAGCTTAGAGCTGAATTCAAGAGAAAATAAGTGAATCACAATATGTTGATTTCACCAAAATAGCACAGAAATGGGATCACAATATCACACAATCACAACATTTTGATCACCATATTTGCCAGCCTTACATTCAAGGTTTGTATTTTGCTGGTTTAGATCTGGTTTGTTCCCAGTTTAGTTTTAAAATAGACCTGAACTAAGGCAGACTTAGTTCAATAATTTCAAACAATTCAAGTCAATAAAACCTAAAGAATCATCATAAATTAGTCCACAAAGTTGCCAAATGCAGGGTGATTGTTTTAATTGTACGCCCGTATTGAAGAATCCTGCTCAAGTAAACGACAGCAGAGTGGGCATCTAAATATCAACTGTTAGAGGGTCAGTTTGTCATGATAATTGAACGACAGCCAATATTTACAGAAACAATAAGGCTAGTTTTGCTGGATTGTAAAAAAAAAACATTATTGTTACCAGGATAAGCTAAAAAATATATATATATTTCTAATAATATGGACAAGACTTAACTACTAACTACTTAATCAAGAAGTTTAGGCTATTAGTTAAGTAGTTACCAAGTCTGACTCATTCTTAAAGGTCCTATATTATACTACACTCATGTGAGCTTTAAGCCATGTTATAATGTTGTTACCTTCTCAAAAACATGCCTGGCTTGTATTTTGAGCTTTAAGCCATGTTATAATGTTGTTACCTTCTCAAAAACATGCCTGGACTTGTATTTTGCTTCATTCACACATGTTTGAGTAATCCTGCATTATTAGTCTGTCTACCTCTCCTCTTTTCCACCTTGTGATGTCATGAAGCGGTAGTTTTCGAGTTAGCAGCTACCTTTTACCTTTTGTTTACTAAAGATTGGCAATTCCAGAGTTGAAATTATCCAAATGATTCAGGTGAAGGTGTGTGGAGTTTACAAACACAGTGGAGCACTTCCTGTATTACCACATGACATCACAAGGTGGAACAGAGTGTTTTCTGTCTGAGAGAAGAACTCATCTTAAATATGCAGGGTTTGTGTGTTAAACATGTGTGAATGAAACAAAACACAACTCCAGGTCTGTTTTTGATGACGAAACAACATCATAACATAGATCAAAAAATAGCGTTATATGGGCCCTTTAATAAACTATTTGTTCGTTATGAAAAGTCTTTGTTCAGAATTTATTAAGGCTAATTAAAGTGTAGTTATTATAAAGTGTTACCAGTATTATGTTGGGTTTTTTTGCCAATATCAACCACCCTTAGTGATTAACTTCTTTTTTATGGCACTTTTTTGCAGCTCCTGAGAGGGTGGATACGACCATATCAGTGACGCCCATAGACAGTACCACCTTAGAAGTGGAGTTTGTGCCCATAGCAGGAGTGACCAAGTACGTGGTCCGAGCTCTGGACGCTCTAGACCCCCCCACCTTCATCGAAGAGGTGGAGGTAACGTCTAGCCCCGCCCGGATCTCCACCTTGCAGGTGTTCAGCGACTACAAGCTGAGCATCATGACCGCCAACGATGGAGGACGTAGCCAGCCCACACAGCCGGTCACAGCCAAGACACGTACGTAACATCAATGCGTATTACAAATTATTTAAAGGTAAAGTAACATTTTTGTACATAGGCATGGTTTATAAATGAGACCCCAGATCTGTAACTTGGTGGCATTACCTGCTTGTCCCCATGCAGATAGAGAAGCACCTTTAAAATATCCATCATTATTGTCATTTTGTATTGTTTTAACTTTGATAAACTGTAATGTAGTTAGTTAACCTAGTTAGTTCACAAATTAACAAACCCTTCCATAAGTAGACTTTATAGCGTAAAGGCTATCGGCCTTAAGTATTTTGTTTTGGTCGACCTGCTGCCTGAAAATTCCCATATGCGACGAGATGACAGCCCAAACCGTGAATGCACAGCTCCATTACAGGTTTGTGGTAATAAAAGGACTGTGGGTGAATTTGTAGTAAATTTAAATTACATCGTTTGAAAATTATTAAAATTGGCCCAAAATATCAACAGAGCTTATCGGCGATCGGTTGTACAAGATTCTAAACAATCGTCAATGGCCATGAAAAAAACCCATATTGGCCCATCTCTTGGTAAAACTGCCTGTCCTAGAGTCGTATGCAGTTCTGTGTTTTTGGTTCATTTGGATCAGTTTCCCCTGGAGGTCGGGGTGGGGACCACAGGTGACACAGGTGCCGTAGGTACAGGGTCGTTCTTTTGTGCGTGTCCCAAATGGCTCGTCTTTGATTACCGTAGATACTGAGAGGTGCTGAGGATGGACTGTGTTGGACTGTAACATGGGTTATTACCACAGTCAAAGAGGATCCTGCAGTGGCTGTGATAATAATAGGCTCATGTAACTTCTGTGGGAGTCATGAAACAAGAGTGAAAGACTTCAGATAAACATTACACACAGTTAACCCCATGGAGATATTTTCACCTCTTTACATGCGTAATTCGATCAGCTGTAAGAAAAAAATATATGTATCACTAAAACCTAAACAATATTGTGTAATTCAACCTTACACAGTTTTAGTCACAACAACAAAAATAACTGTCATATTGACATTGAAATAGTTTGAGTTAACTGAAATATCAAAGCCGTCTTGATTTGATGGCAGTATCCTTGCACATTACTAGTTTCCTCTTCTTAAAGACTGACCAAATCAGATCTAAAATATAAATTGTATCAGGGACTGTGGCACCTTGATGACTGCATTTAAGTATGAATTCTATTCTTGAGTGTAGACCAGAATCAATACTACAACAAAACACAGTTAAATACTAGTTAAATGAAATAGATAGAGAGATAGATAGATAGATCCTCCATATAGTCCTTCAGTTGCATTTCTTGAGAACTTAATGACAAATGAAGGCTTACAAAACTGAAGTAAACGTTCTTGTCTTTCCCACAGTGCTGCCTCCTCCTCAGATGAATAGCTCTTCTCCAAATAGCCAGACCATAGACGTGAGCTGGGTCCCCATTCCCTCTGCTGTCAACTACACCGTGTGTCTGCTCAAACAAGGCGCCAATGAGACTGAAAAAATCTCCAAAAACACAGCCGGTACAAACATCTCGTTCACGGGGCTGGATCCTGGAGCTCTGTACCACATCCACGGCTACGCCTGGGACACAGAGGGGCGCAAAGGGGAATCTGCTAACTCCAACCAGACCACAAGTGAGTAACTGTCATTTGGAGGGATTAAAAGAGCAAAGGGAAGTAGGGCTGGGGCGATATGCAAAACAAATGAATCAGTGAAGGATTTTTTTCCTCATCTTGGTCGATCCTTTTTCAAAAACAAAAAGGCAGTAATTTAACATTGAATAAACAAAGGAGGAGTGAACATAAATATGTGTTAATAGTTTTCAGTTTTGATTTCATGAAGGTAAACAAGGCAGACTTTTAATCAATGCCATTTATCACAAAAAGTTATATTTATTTGTCTAAAGTTCAGACTCTACTCCAGACATGATTTTACTGACAGAGGCCTCTTAATTAAATAGATAGATAGCGCCAACGGTGGCTCAGTTCGTAGAGTGGTCACATCCACTGACCCACAGGTTGGTGATGCAATTCCAGCTGCCACAGATGAATGCTGTCGTTGTGTCCTTGGGCAAGACACTTAACCCACCACGCCCCGTGTGTGTGAATGGGTGAGTGGTTCCTTGATGTAAAGTGCTTTGAGTGCGCTGAAGGAAAAATGGAAAATCGCTATATAAAAATGTGACCGTTTACCGATAGGAGTATGGATGATGCAGTGGACTTTGGGTGTCTTGAAAGGTGCTTAAAAATCCAGTGCACATTTGGAAAGTATTACTAAGAAATATATAAATAAATACAATATTTAGTCAATTTAGGTTAATATATTGGCCCTATGACTTATTGCTATCTTCATTCCAAATTTACAAATTTTTCTGCAATATAATAAATGTCCACTTGAGGGTGTGAGACCATTAGTAAACAACAGAGGGGTGTCCAAACACCTTTCATCAAGGGACACATTTTGAAACAATTAAAAGGTGTAGCAGCCTAAACCGGTGTTCAACACAGCAGATCGATCAGCATCCAGGTTTAGAACTTGTTATTTAGGACAGATTATGATAATAGTTGCCTGGCGAGTCAGTCTCACCTACTTTCTGTTTGATTACAGAAGGGTCTGAATTTGAACCACCAAACCATTAAAGCAGACCTCTTCTCCAAAATTGACTTTTCAGAGCTTTTAACCATGTTATAGTTTTTCCCCTCACCTTTTAA
Source organism: Periophthalmodon schlosseri (assembly GCA_000787095.1). Lineage (NCBI taxonomy): Eukaryota > Metazoa > Chordata > Actinopteri > Gobiiformes > Gobiidae > Periophthalmodon > Periophthalmodon schlosseri. The sequence goes on along the minus strand of KN479357.1, from coordinate 38,747 downwards.
CCACCCAAAGTTGTATTTGGAATGATTAATTGGTGATACAAGCAGGATTTGGCAGCATCACGTAATTATTTTGGTACAAATAAAAAAAAAATCTGCTACTTGCTAGTATGATGTTTACGGCGACGCCGGCTCCCACTGGGCACCGCAGTTTTCTAAGCGGAAGTCAGCGGACTTGTGTCTTTTATTAAGTCGTTAGATGAATATTGTCATTTAAAATGTCCAAATTCTAACATAATGACCCACGGGTGTCATAGGTTATAACTATAGAGCAAACACAAGCCCAGTGGGTCTTCTTTAAGTGCTTCAAACAACAGTCCTAACTTGAAACGCTCCAACCACACTCCTAATTTGTGTCACGTGTCTCTCGCACGTGGAAGACATCTCCCAAATATTCTCGTGTCATTCCGAATAAAATATATAACTTCTTTTATCTTAGATACATTTAAAAATGTCGTAAAGCCGCCATGTTTGTTTTGACATGTGTGGACCATGACTGACAGGTGGATTAACCAATCAGAGGATTGGTTAATTAACCAATCAGAGGATTGGTTAATCCACCTGTCAGTCATCCCCACTGGAAATCGGAGAGACATGATACGTTTCAGATCACACATCTTTGTAAAGTGCTGTAAAAGCGTGTGGTCTTGCAATGATAATAGAGGATGTGTCGATATGCATAGTGTAAACTCTTTTCCAAACGCATCTCAGTGTTTAAATGCCATCTTTACTTGATCCCAAATCCTTGCATATTAGTCAAAGAGATGTCTACGTTTCATTACGCTAAGTTTGAGTGCAGTAGAAGGTTAGACATAGGTTAGAATTGTTCAGATAATTTGAAACCCGAACTTAAATTTAGATGTAATTGTGACAAGAAATATCTTCCTTAAGTTGTAACAAATTATCTTAGCACCATTGACTTTCTTTTGGCGGATAACGGAGGACTTGTCCATTTGCATAATTTAAAGCAGACCTATTAAGCAAAATCGACTTTTCAGAACTTTTAATCATGTTGTAGTTGTTTCCTTCTCATTTACCCTCTCAAAGTTGTATTTTCAGTGATTCATGCATGTTTGAGCAATATTTAATCACTTATTTTTAAGACGGGCCGATCTACCAATGTTTTCACCGCCACCAGTACACGGCCACTGCTCTGTACTTACTCTGTACGCTGTCCAATTTTCTTAATCCGTGATACATACAGGATTCAGCAGCGTTGCGTAGTCATTTTGTTACAAATGAAAAAAAAAATCCACTACTTGCTAACGTGGTCTGCAGCTGTCTATCGGAGGTGCCGACTCTTTGTTGTGATGATGTTTACGCTGAAGCCGACTCCCACTGGGCACCGCAGTTTTCTCATGCGGAAGTCAGTGGGCTTGTTTCTTTTATTAAGTCGTTTTAGGTGAACATTGAGATTTAAAATATGCAAATTATAACGAATAATAAATAATAATCCCCGGGTGTCATAGATTATAACTATATAGCAGGCCCAAGCACAATATGTCTTCTTTTCTTTTCTTCTTTACCTATCTCTCTGCCTCTTCTTTCCATCAGGACCTCCGACCCCGGGCTCCGTGACCATAGCCACGGTAGCCAATTCCACCTCTTTGGCGCTGAATGTGTCGTGGACCATGGACGTGGGCGTGACTGGTCAGGTCTGGTACAATGTGAGCAGCGATCAGGGGGTCACGTGCAGCTCTTCGTCTCTCTCCTGTGAGCTGTCTCCTGTCACCTGTGGAACTGTGTACTCTGTGAAGGTCACCGCTCACAACGACGCAGGGCCCAGTGTCCCCTCCGGCCCTGACATCTTCACCACCAGTACGTATATATCAACAAGGGATGTAACTGGGGATGGGACGATCAACAATAATATCGTTTATTGTGATAAAAAAGAGTCGACAATAATCGTTCGTGGGACAATTTATATAATCGTGATAATCGCCAACAAAGATAATCACCATTGTATCACCAGAATGTGCAGAACAAAGCTACTTAACCGCGGGGGAGGCGACGGGGGGGACAAAAGGCTTCTTGACCCGGGCCCTCAAATTTCTGTCGATGGCCCTGCTTATCCATAATGTTCTCCGCTAGATCGTAGTTGTTTTCACTGATGACAAAGTACAGTTATATTAAGTTGTTTAAACATGAAACTTATTCATAACATTAAAATTATAATTATTCATATCCATAGCATTTTTAAACTGTCAGCAACTTTAATCGTTATCGTGATATAACCGTTAATTGCAATTATTTTGGCCATGATAATCACGACACAAAATTACAATATCATCCCAAGCCTAGATGTAAAGATACCCAAATCACACGGTGTGATATTGTCACAATATGCATCTCACAATAGGATAATTATTGCGTTATTTTAGAGAGGCTAACAGAACTGTGGATATGCTACTTTTTCCTTTTAAAATGCCTTGACAAGTCTTCAGCGTGAATCATTACTGTCACATTCCAAAGAATTAAGACTTAAATTTGCTTAAAATCTGAAATGAAGCAAAGGGTCATGGCCTATGTAGTTACTTTTTTCAATACTTTTAAGTGAAAAACAATACAATTTGATATATTGTGAATGTCCGCGATATTATTGTGTGAGTTTTGACGATACGAAAAATGTTTTTTTTGCACTTTTAATTTGTGTGAATGAATGTTGTTTATGCTATTATTGCAAAAGAGCTACTACGACAAAATTATTTCCTGAAAAGGATAAATACTCTAATAATCTCTAAAACTGGGTCTAAAAGTCAAATTCAGATTAAGATGCACCATGTAACTTTTCTGGTGGAGGGTCTGTTAACTGCTTGTGTCTATGGAGATGGTTTTGTTTTACCTGGAATGTTCCGCAGTATGGCATTAAACATATCTATCTCCATATAAACACCCGTAATAAAACGCTACATAAATAAGTTTAATGTCATATTGTGGAACATTCCAGACAAAGCAATAACATCTCCATGGTAGCGAACCCCAGCCCCCCATCAGAAAAAGTTACATAGTACCCCTTTAAAAAAGCTAAACTAGACATATGAGTAAAAAAAAAATGGATAATGCAGTTTCAGTTTAAAGTGCCTATGACAAGAAAATAAAAATCCAGGCTGAATTCTGACTACTCCTACCACTACTTCTAGTGTCATATTTAATTTAGTTGAGACAAATCTTGAATTTTTGGATAAAGTTTAATGAATCTGCATTATATGAAGTACGTGTTAATCTTACTTTCCATCAGTATAAAAGAAATCTTAAAATACTTTCCGTAACCACTTTGTCTTGCCCCACAGTCCCTTGTCCACCCCAGAACCTGACTGTTGCCGAGACAACCTCTGGAAACTGCACCTTCTCGTGGGGGACAGTGGCTCACGCAGACTATTACTTGGCTTATATAAAAAACAGCCTTGGAGGAGAGGAGGTCTGCAACAGGACGGGCAGCGGCTGTAACTTCTCCTGCGAATGTGGATACACTTATTTCATGTCTGTGTTCGCTGTGAATGCGGCAGGAAGCAGCCAACCGGGACCCATGATCAACTACACCACAGGTAAACACGCACAAGCACAAGCTACATAGGCAGGAAAGTCGTCAAAAAATCCACACACAGATTCTAATTGATACTAAAACCTGTATCAAAACTAGATACTCACTTGTACTGCAAAAATAGTTTTACAGTGTTTTTATTTATAGCAAAACTAGAATAAGGCCTCATGGCTCTGAATATGCCCAACTTGGGTTATGACCATCTGGTGATTAATTGGTTTGTTTCTTGTCAGTATAACTTGTCATATTGTCAATGTTACCAGATATTTTCTTATTTTAATGATATGTATGTCGAAAATCATCCTACATAAACAGTCTAAAGGATGTAAAATTCACAACATTTTTATAATAAAAATACTATCCCCCAGGGCCACATACTCCTGGTTCAGAAGCACTGAACTACAATCATTTTGGGTAGAAAGAAGAGGCTTTGTCACTATCACTGTGGAAACAAAAATGGTATCGAGTACTTTTAGTGTCAGAAATCAAGTTTGAAATGTTAGTATCATGACAACACTATGGGCAGTAGTTTTATTTGATTTACACACATTCAGTTTCCATTGGATGCGTTCATACACACGTCACTTCAACTATGTCATTAAACTGAGACTAAGCCCCAAACTAAACCAGGAAAAACTGGACTCAAACCATAACTAAACCTGGATAAGTGTAAACGCCCACAAAGTATCAAGACTGCATTATAACTTATTGGCAGTAACAAAGTAACTGTCGAGGGACATTGTTCTTTGTCAGTTTCTTCTTCTTCTTTTTATTTTTATTTTTTTCTCTGGCTAACATTGCAGTTCTGACCCACTAAAATTGACGAAAAGTCCCCAAACCGGGTATAGGATCGACCAGTCCAACGAAAAATTTGATAAAATGGCCATCGTGAGATTGTCCGACCCCCCCACAGTGCCGCCTAGAAATTTCAACGTTTTGAAATGAATTGGCAACCGACAAGCAAATTTTTGTTTATGTTGCTTTATAGTGTTTGCTTATTTTTTAAACAATGGACTGTTTAAATTATTATGATGTGAGTGATTGAAAGGTAGATTTAACCACAATGAAATGTAAATGTTTATTAACAGAAGATAGCGTTAATTACCTCTCAAAAACGATATTAAAGATACTAAGTAAACATGACTTGTGATAAAACATCATATCGCCCACCCCTACTTACTTGACCCATTTTTTGTCTGGTCTCTAATCCTGCAGTGCCTTGTTGTCCGAGCTCCGTGAACGTGTCTCTAATCAGTGCAGAGACTCTGGAGGTGGTGTGGACGCCGGCGCGAGGAGCAGAGCTGTACGAGACCCGAGCCGCGCAAGGCTCTCAAACCATCCTCTGCAACGACACAGCTCCTGTGTGTGTCCTGTCCTACCTCAAATGTGATACTCCCTACAGCGTCAAAGTCATCCCCTGCAACGATATCAGCGGCTGCAACCACAACTGCCCCTCCCACACTCAAGACACAGGTGACTTAGATTTAAATCCACATTAAAACTGACCTATGTGCACTGGCAACTTTTAATACAAGTTGAGCTGTTTCATTTCTATTTGACAGTTGCTATTTTGTGCCTTTGATATTGATTGTACTTTTCTCTCTGATGATGATGATGATGATGATGATGATTTTTTTTTAAAGTTTTGGTTAATATTTTTAAATAATACTATAATTTTATTAATACTAATAATACTACTAATAATAATACTAATCATTTTATTGCATAACTTACAGCATATAAATGCATTTTTTAACCAAAAAAGGAATAGGTTGCACTGTTAAAAATAAAAAGCTGACTCAACTTAAAATAGTAAGGCAACCAGACTGCTGTGGTAAAAGGCAAAGCTCTTGATTTACTGGTCAGTCTACGTTCTGACCCTCACCTATGGTCAAGAGCTTTGGGTAATGACCGAAAGGACAAGATCGCGGATACAAGCGGCCGAAATGAGTTTCCTCCGCAGGGTGGCTGGGCCTCCCTTAGAAATAGGGTGAGGAGCTCAGTCAAACGGGAGGAGCTCGGACTAAAGCCGCTGCTCCTACACGTTGAGAGGAGCTAGCTGAGATGGCTCGAGCATCCATTCCAGGTGACCTCGCACTGACCTTGAAAAGACTTTTCATGCTTTTATCATCTCCAGAATAGACTACTGCAGTCGCCTCCAGCTCATGCAGAACCAGGACACGCTGGAGGGACTATGTCTCCCGGCTGGCCTGGGAACGCCTTAGGGTCCCACCGGAGGAGCTGGAGGAAGTGTGTGTGGAAAGGGAAGTCTAGGCCTCCCTGCTGAAACTGCTGCCTCTGCGACCCGGCCCCGGATAAAGCAGAAGAAAATGGATGGATGGCAACCAGTTGCAAAGCTTTTTTGAGTTCCATGTACCAAATAGTAAATATAAATTAATTAAGTAAACACAGATTAAGACGCTTGCTGGACTTTAAATACTTTTTTCTGTAAAATTATATTTGCATGTTTTGTAAAAAAGGAATAATTAGTTGACCCAAGAAACTTAAAAATTCTTGTTGGCACAATTATCTGCTTGATAAAGTTGAGTGAACTCCAAAAGGCTTCGCAGCAGGTTATTTTACTATTTTAAGTTGAGTGAACTGTTGGATACAAATCTTTAAGCCCAACTGTAATAACTGAGCACAGACAATATTCCAAGTACAATAGAGGTAGAACATTAAAGCCAATTCAAGTAATGCTTATATACTGCCTGTCCTATTAAATCAAATTATTGCACAGGATACTGAAACAGCTTTACATCAACACATTCACAAGTAAAACACAAATTATTAGCAATAGACAATAGTACAGCTCTCAATTTTACACGTAATTTTGATAATCACAGATTTTTATCTTTGAGACTTTTTTTAAACCTTAAGAATGAAGTACATCATTTCAGTTCATCATTTAGTTCTTTCTATAACTTTATACCAATAACTGACACACATGTTGAACGACTGACTCTTAGTTTAAAGAAATTCTGTCTAATTTTTGGAATTATATTATTTTTAACTCTATAAAGAATCTCTAATATTTGAATATATAGCATATCCCTTAATATTTGAATATATAACATATCCTTAATGTTTTAATATATGCCATATCCCTTAGTTTTAACGATTTAATCTGAATAAACAAATTATTAGCTGGTTCACAATACCCTACTTTATTAATGTTGTAATTATTGATTTGTACTGTACAGCAAAAACTGTAGTTTTTAGTATCACACTGTAACGCACAAAGTAACTTAGTGCTATAGTTCCTTCCACAGGACCAACCAAGCATCAAACCCTTTCTTCTGTTCTAGTTTTTTATATTAACATTTTTACAGTACTGGTATGTACCTTAACTTTTTCAGTATCATCACATCAGTATCACACGGCTGATGATCAATCAGGCTGGCACCTGTAGTACTGTGTTGCCAGATAAGATGGTATCCACCAGGTTTGGGGAGGTGTTCCACCTTTTCAGGTGTTTCTAATGCTAATTCAACCAGAAAACTTACATAGTGCACGTTTAAAGGCAACGAATTATGCAAAATTGACCCTTGTGAGCTTTAAGAAATGTTAAAATGTTGTTACCTCCTCAAAATCATTACTGGAGCTGTGTTTTGTTTCATTTACACATGTTTGAGTAGACTTTTATTATTAGTCTGTCTACATCTTCAAAGCTCAAAATGCTCTGTTCCACCTTGTGATGTCATGAAGGAGTAGTTCAGTTTAGTTCAGTAGAATTTTGCAATTCCAGGACTGAAATAATCCAAATGATTCTAATAAAGGTGTATGGAGTTTAAAAACACAGTGGAGCACTTCCTGTATTACCACATGACATCACAAGGTGGAACAGAGTTTTTTCTGACTGAGAGAAGAACTCAGCCTAAATGTGCAGAGTTTGTGTGTTAAACATGTGTGAATGAAACAAAAACTCCAGGTCTGTTTGTGATGAGGAAACATTATAACATAGATCAGAAAATAGCGTAATATGGGCCCTTTAAGATAAGGCTAATTTATTTCTAAAGCATTCATTCACAAACGACTCAAAGGTGCTTCACAAAGATAGTAGATGACAAACTTCTTTTGTTCTTCTTCATTTGACCTTTCCCGTTGTTTTCCAGCTCCCTGTACTCCCACTGGCCTCAGCCTGACCAAAGTGAACTCCAGTGTTGTGAATGTGAACTGGATAGACACAAACCGCAATGCCACATTCAGTGTCTCAGTCAACGACATCCAGAGCTGTACCTCAGGAGGTCCCAGTTGTACCGTCACCGGCCTCGTCTGCGGCTCCTCCTACGAGATCAGCGTCACAGCAGCCAGCGCCGCGGGAGACAGCCTACCGAGCTACTCTGAGCCATACGAGACAGGTGAGAGCGCCTGGGCTGATATTCAAGTCTGTGGTACCAGGTCAGAGGATGCTTAGACTGTTACATACCTTAAAGGCCCTACATTACACAAAACTGACTCTTGTGAGCTTTAAGCCAGTGTTATAAAGTGACAGGTCTTATAGAGTGACAGATGTTATAAAGCGACAGGCTGTGACGTTCCTGAAGTGCACCATCATTGTTGCCACTGCACCAGGTCACAAGCCGGTCCCCCTCCCTCCCATAACAGACTCATCGCGGTCCGTTATGAGCCCGATGAGAGCGGTGTCGTCCACAAACTTCATAAGCATTGTAATACAACACGATACATAACAATAATTAATACAGTTATTGGGATTGGGTAACTGTATTCTTGGCAGCAGCGTTAAAATTGAATTATACTGAGAATGTACCAGACAGTATTCAGCTTTATAACCTGATTTTAAATTTCCATTTGAACTAAAACAGTAAAATGGTTCCTCTCCTCAGAGCCGTGCTGTCCGTTCTCTCTGTCGGTGAAGCAGGTGACTCAGGCTATGACGAATGTGTCGTGGTCACCAGCCAATGGAGCGCACACTTTTCTCACTTCTCTGACCTCCAGCAAAGGCGACGCCCGCTGCCACACGGAGGACACGCACTGTATTATGGGATGCATCACCTGCGGCACCAACTACACCGTTTCCATGGAAGCGTACAGCCTGAGCGGACTCAGTACCAACTGCTCCTACAGTGGCTTCTCTTCCAGTAAGTCATGTGCTCAATCCAATAAACAGGGACTTCTAAATAAACTAAATGTATCTATATATGTACATTTAAAGAGGGGGTATTGTGCAAAATTTCCTTTTTTTCCCTTTTGTTCCTTCATTAAAAACATGCCTGAAAAGGTTTTAGATGTCATCCGTGCATGTTTGAGTGAGCTATTGCTCTCTCCCGGGCCCTATTTGACCCCTCTTACAGTTAGCTGTACGATCCTATCCAAAGCTCCGCCCACAAGCCTACGTCACCCATGCTCCCACACAACAATTTTCCATAAATATACAAAAGCATGATACAAAACAATGCACTACAACTTCACAAACCTGATGTAGCTTAGTAGTTTCATTAGAGAAATTCATGGCGATGGTGTTGCGATAGCGCTCTGAAGGGGGTGTGACTTAGCGCAGAGAGCAAAAAGAGGGGAGACTCAGATCGTCAAAAACAAAACTAAAACTTGTTAATATGTTGTTTTTGGTGAATAAAATCTTTTCAGAACAATACAAGTTAACATAGTGATCTAAATATGTTATGTGTTAGCAAGTAATCCCCCACACAAGTGCAATACCTCCTCTTTAAAGAACACATTTTAATCTTGTTCCAGTATTTAGTAATAAACAATCATATAATTTGCTCAAATACATGGGAAAAATCACGTACAGGGTCTTTAATGATGGACTCATTGACTCTCTGTTGAAAACTGCGGAACTGATTTTCTGCAGCTGGCTTCTCCTTATTAAGTTCATAGTGACATTTCACTGTAGCAAGAGGCAGATTTTCATTTATAGTTTTTTTTATTATTATTATGCTTTATGAGGGAAAAGCATTATAACATAGCCCACCAAAGTAGATTTTTAATTTTCCGGAATACTGAACAAATTAAGTACTCGTCCACCAGAGGGCACTATTTACCTACAGTGTACAATATAAAGAAACGTGAGTGGGTAATGGAGCTTAAGTACGTTTTAAAAATACAAGTGGCTTTTAAAAAACAATTTAAATTTTGACATGTTTAAATAGTTGTTTGTTTGTTTTTTTTAATTTTTTGTTTAGTGTAGTTGAGAGAAGAGGCTAAGCTCATTATTAAGTTCCATTATTTATAGAAGTAGGTTATAGGGTTGTCAGTAGTATCGATAACCTTTCCCGAATGGCTTTAGAATGAAATAAGTCATGTAAAGTAATTGTTTATTTTATTTATGCTGACAGAGAAGACACTGAACTTTGTGTTTCATGTGGATAGGCCCAGTAATTACAGAAATATTAAGCAACACATCTGACAATTAAACAGCAAATTTCACCATAGAATTTTGACCTGTCTTCCCGCTCTATTTTAAACTATAGGGATTCTACAGTGTGAACGCCACCTATATCCAGAATGATAAAAAGTTAGGGCCATTACCATAGTAATTAACAAATCAAAACAAAGCATTATATTTTTTTGAATGGTCCAACATCCTCAAAATAATTTCCCTATCGAATATCAAGTCGAGAGGGACGGTCTTCTGTGATTGGTCAATTGACGTGATGAAGTTTAGGAATAGGATTATATTTTAAGTTAGGAAACGGGTTATGGTCAAGGTTAGGAAAATGTTTTGTGGTAGTTAAAGTGGAGCTAAACACTAAATCCATTTTTTTCCACTACTAAACTGTATTTGGTATTTGAATAGCATTATCTACTGTTTCTAGTCATTTTATGGCAGCATTAGTACAAACTAGGTAAATTTGCAGCTTTCTGGTCAAAAACTCTTAAACCTAAGTGTGTGCTGCCTTCAGTGGCTGCTGCAATTTCTAGTAGTTGGTGACATCACAAAAGACTGCCCTGTTTACAGCCAGGTGTTTCTGATTACAAAACCTAGCTGCAGGGGTGGAGTTTGCAGCGTGGATACCCCCCGCCCACTCCACTCTTCCCTTTTGCCCGGTTTAGCAGCTCTATTTGAAATGTGGTTGTGGGAGGACTGGAGGTGTTTAGTCCTACTACTACATGTTAGCAGAAGTAACTAAAAAAGTGTGACCCACCAGCCTTATCTCAACTTGAACCATAAAATAAAACATAAAACAGTTAAAAATAAAACATTTTAAGCCTGTTCATAGCAACAGAAGCAACACACTGCATGGCAACCATCGCTGTCTTGCACTATCCTTTCTCCTTGCTTACGCCCTCTTTTCGTTTCAGGTTTATGTTGCCCATCCGGTGTCAAAGTCTACCGGAACTCTCCAACCACTTTGAGGGTCTCTTGGCGCAGCAACCAAGGGCCCTCCCATCCCACATGGGTGAACATGACAGGAAACAATGACTACAACTGCACAGCGCTACCTGGTGTCAACTACTGCGACATCAGCTCCGTACAGTGTGGAGAAGTGTACACTGTGGTGGTAGCTCCAGTCAAACCAGACGGCAGCCCGGAGGATTTCTGTTCCCACAGGAAGTATGAAGGTAACAGGCTGTTTTCTACTGCGATTATTGTTACTATTTAGTATTATCACGTTACTACAGTTTCAAACTTGATACTCAATACTTGATGCCTTAATGAATATCATAATCAAATTTGAAATTTTACAATTATTAAAGGAACTATATGTCGTCATTTTTTTTAAAAAAGGTAAGAATCACAACTAAACCTGGGTTGCCAGTGCCTTAACCTGCATATGTACATCTTTCTCCTTATTCTCAGTATATGGCCAGCAGTAGAGGCACTGATTAATGATCGGCTGCAGGTGCTGGGGTTTAGTTAGTGAGGATTCAGATCAGAGGGAGTCCTTTTTTACCCAACTGGATTTCAGCATTACTGGCAACTCAAATGAGAGACTCATGTGTGGCTCATTCTGCTTTCTGATTGGATAATCGTCTTGAGAACCAAAACGTCATATTCTAGGTAAGGCCAGGCAAGTTTATTTGTATAGCACAATTGGTACACAAAGTAATTCAAAGTGCTTTACAGAATAAGAAAGACATTAAAATCACAATACAAACAAATAAAAACATAAATAATCATCGAAAAATGAACATTAAAAGAGAAGAGTGCAGAATAAAAACCTTTCAGTCATATGCAGCTAAACAGAACCGTTTGGAGCCTGGACAAAGTAGAGGCCTGTCTCACATCTTCAGGAAGACTGTTCCGGGTTTTAGCTGCATAAAACTCAAACGCTGATTCCCCATGTTTAGTCCTGACTCTGGGCACCAGCAGGAGACCGGTCTCTGAAGTCCTCAGAGTGCGAGATGGTTCATGTGGCATTATAACATTAGCAATTTGGCCATCATGTTGTTCAAAATGAGACTCCAATAAAAGAAGAATCCATATTAGTTTTATAAATCACTACATCAACTACATTTAAACTTGTTTAAAACAGCAAAGCGAACATGGTGGGGGTAGGGGTACACTCCATTGTTAAAAGGCTCTAAATTAATATGTTAAGTGAGCAAACACATTGGCGATCTTAGCGCCCCCTTCGCTCCTCCAACCAAAAAAGTCTGGCGCCGGCCCTGGTACACAGTTATGTCATGTTTATGGAATTTAAATTTTGAAATCATCTTACATACAGTTCCTTTTAAAGAGTACATCACTGACTGGGTTCAAGTCACCTATTGGCATTTTTAAAAGTTCCAATATCTGCTGCTTTATACGTTTAAATACACAATATTAGTGACATAATTTCACTTAGCCAAACTCGAGTAGTCTTGGCAGATTAATGTGGTCTAGATTAGATAATAAAAAAATGTCTTCTTGCTTTATTTGTGCTTCCCTGTAGTAATGAAAGTCCCAGTAAAACATCATAATAACAGCCTGTTTAAACCATTCATAGTTTAAAGTTTAAGTCAGTTTAAAGGGTGCTGTTGTACTAACGTGTTTTTGTTTATCTTTGTTCCAGTGATCTGTGCAAGTGGCAATGTGGGCACAAGTAAGTTTACAACACAACCTCATATGCTGATTTTGTCCACTAGATGGCGCTTACAGACCAGCGATTGCATTTATCAATTTATTTACCGTATTTATTTGAGGGATAGTCCATATTAAAGAGCAGGTATTACACTTCTATGGGTTATTAATTGTTAAAACATATATAGATCGCTATATTACCTTTTGTTGTTGTTTGAAAAATAACATTAAATGGTTTAACAGCTAACCATAAGGAGGGTTCGAATAGTGCCTGTAAGTTTCAGTGTAGTTAGCTCCTCTTTTCAGATAGATATAAGGCAGTGTCCACTAGTAATCTGACCAGAACTGAAGACGAGGCTTGGGTTATTTTTCTGTTATTTATCTGTAGTCCCTGGACAGATGTTGAATGTTATGGATATGAACAACTATAATTTTAATACTATGAACAGGTTCCATATTTAAACGGCTGTTATAGTACTGTACTTTGTTACAAGTGATAGATTTGAATTTAAAAAAATTTAAAAAAATCTGACAGTATTCATTACATCTGATGGACGGATACTAGATTTATGTGAATGTACGTCTTATTTATGTTAGTGTTGTCACGATACTAAAATTTCAAACTCGATTTTGAGTCTAAGGAGTAGACTCAATACCAATTTCAATACCACAATAAAAATTAAAAGTACTCTTTATTTAGACAATAGATGTGATTGTCAACATTAACCCTGGAGAACCCAAGAACCTTTTCTTCTTTGTAAAATTATGAACAATGCATCAAATTACTGCTGTAAGTTCACTGAACACTGAAATATCCACTTTTTCAATTTTAACCCTTTATTCCCTAATTTAGGATCAGGGCCAAATTTGACCCATTGGGCTTTAGGCGTATCATTTCAAAGAATCACAATAACAAACACTGTCAGTGCAAACTATTTTAAATTTAGGAAAATAATCAGTCAACCTCACAGACACAATGAGACATGAGACAATGTTCTTTTTTGCTTTATTTGTTGCATGTTAGAACTGAATTTCAAATGTACAAACACACTTTGGCCAATGGAAACAAGAACACAAGGCCAAAATCACTACCACTCTGGCTCAATATTCATCCACTAGGTGTCTCTATGCAGGGGCCAGAAGTGGCACTCTGGGCTTTTGAAGTTAAATTTGACATATTTTTTTTGTTTGTTCATTTTGGGTAGCAGCAATTAACTGCGGACAAATTTGACCCCATGGATTCTCCAGGGTTAAATCATAGTACTTTATTTTCTATTCCCATGTGGCCTTATATCTGTGTAATCCCTCAGTCATCCAGTAGGTTCCGTAGTGGTCCATGGGCATGTACTAGTCCATGTGTCTTATACTTGTTCTGATACAAGATCATTCTAAAGCTATGCAGAAAGGTTCATTTCTGTCCCGAGAATGTGACTTTTTTAGCATCGATACCTCCTCAAATGAGGATCTAGTTTTGATACTGGTTTTAGTATGGATCAGTATCTAATTTTCAATACTTTTGACAACCCTAATCAAAGTGTGTTTCTTTTTCTTTTTCAGTTCTTTACAGAGGGAAGAGAAGCGTGGAGTAGCCAGTCATGACTTCACCTTTCTACAGACGTGTTTTCAGATAAAGCTTAGGCAATAGGTAACAATTATGCACAAAATGTTTTAAAACAATCAAATAAATGGACTGTTTACCAGAGGTGGGTAGTACTCAGTTTACTACATTTACTTGAGTAACTTTTTAATGAAATTGTACTTCTCTGAGTAGTTTTCAGACACCATATATTTTACAGTGTAACAGTACTCTTACTTTAGGACAAACAAATATTGTACTCAGGTTACAAGTGACAAAAGCTTTATGTCGACCATATTAAATAAATTGAACATTTGTGATTCTTGCACTACTCCCTCAGATATAATCTAGTTTGTTGTCATTTTTTGGTCTGTCCTTTGAAAATACAGATGTTTCCCCACAATTACATTAACTTTAACTTATAAATCAGATGCTACCTTCAGACAGTTACAATTACTGGAGTAGTAGTTCCTCCAAATACTGTTTTACTGACTAATAAATTGTGCTACTACTGAAACTACTACTACTACTACTACTGCAGCTACTACTACTGAAACTACTACTACTGCTACTACCATTACTACTACTAATGAAACTAGAGATTGACCGATATGGGTTTTCTTCATGGCCAATGCCGATTATTTAGAATACAGAGCAACCGACGGCCGATATGTTGGGTCGATTTTGATTATTTTCCCCAAATTATGTCATTTAACTTTACTACAAACTCCCCCCAAGCCTCCTTTTACCACTAACCTTTAAGAGAGCTGTGTAGTCATGTTATATAAAGCTTTGTGTGTATTTTTTAGGCAGCAGATTGACCAAAACAAAATATCGGCCTGTGCTGGAGATTTAAGGCTGATACGCTAAAAAGTCCAAGTCTGATGTATTGATCTATCTCTAAATGAAGCTACTACTAAATATTATTATAAAACTTGAGTACAATATTTGGTTCTTCACCCACCTCTGCAATTAACTTTGAGTAAGCGCAAAAATGAAGTGATAATTCTATGTTAATGTGCCAAGGATAACAAGTCTCTGCTAAATCAATAATATATAATGAAAATAATGAAGATAATGATAATCAAAATTAATCTATAAGAGAAATTTGATAATCCATATTTTTTGCACATTTGTCCTTTAATTTATGGTATAAGTTATAAGATCCAAATGCTGTGTAACATGATAGGCCCGTATGTTCTATTGGACATGCTAAAACCATTGATATTATATTATTATTAGTGAGTCATCGTTGAATTGGCAGCTCAAATGAATGAAGTTTAAAGACCCTAAGTGTTTGCCTCCTGAGATAATGATCAGAAATGTGATTGAAATTCTGTTGTAATATTTTCAGGATGAAGTTTTGGCATTTCAAAATAAATAAATTCTCCCCATAACTTTCTGTGTCATGTTGGTTTTTGTTAAAATCACAGAAAAAAAGAAAATATCAACAAAGAACAAAGATCAACATCTGAACTGACACAATGTGACAAAAAGTTTAAGAAACCTAGTTGTGTAAAGTAAATAAATAGTGAGAGTGGTGAGTCTGCGTTTTATGTTTCATGCTTAGAAAATTAATTTTGTCTTCTTTGTATAACACACTTCTTCTTCTTCTTATAAGACAAATAGTGCAGTAATAGTAGGACTTCGCCTTCGGCAGGTTCATTCCTGGTTTAGACCTGGTTCAGACCTGGTTTAGTCCTGTTTTAGACCTGGTTTAGATCTGGTTCAGATTTAGTTTAGTCCTGATTCATACCTGGTTTAGTCCTGGTTCAGACCTGGTTTAGACCTGGTTTAGTCCTGGTTTAGACTTGATTTAGACCCGGTTCAGACCTAGTTCAGACCTGGTTCAGACCTGGTTCAGATCTGGTTCAGACCTGTTTTAGACCTGTTTTAGATCTGGTTCAGACCTGGTTTAGCCCTGGTTTAGACTTGGTTTAGATCTGGTTCAGATCTGTTTTAAACCTGGTTTAGATCTGGTTTTGACCCGGTTCAGGTCTGAACCTGTTCTTAAACGGGCTGAACTTGTGACTTGGACTGTGACTTGACAGTACAGACTTATTCATGGGGCCAGTCAAATTCTAGTTTCTGTCATGGCAGCCATTTTGAGGACTATTAATAACATTATAAGAATATGTTTGTCCTCCATTATTTATTACTCCCCACACTCAGCTGACCTGTTCCCTTGGGCAGACTGAGGGAAGCGAGGCTGCCAATCTGCACCATTGGCCCCTCCCACCACCACTGACACTCACACATCACATTCATTTGGCAAGATAGGTGAAGTGTTTTGCCAAAAGACACAGTGGACAGAGCTGGGACTGAACCGTCGACCTTTGGGCAAACAATCTAATTTTACACCAGTTGAAACCCATAGATAGATGCGTCAAGAGTTCCCAAATATTATGACCTTAATAGGGTCATAAATAGCTCTTTCCCACGTTTTTATCCGAGGAAGTATGGGAATAAAAACATCCTATCCATGGGTTTCAAGTGATGTAAAAACCGGACTGTTGCCATAGAGATTAACAAAATAGTAGTGAGTAAACTGTCCCTCTTTGTGAGAATAATTAGCTAATGTCCCAGGTGAGGATGGGTAGTGAGAGACATCCACCCCCCATGTGCTGCCCTGCCCTATCGCTACAATGCTAGTTTCTGTTGGCTTCTTTCCCTTAAGCACAATGGACGGATATTATCTGTGGTGTAAGTTATGAATAATGGGAATAGTCCTGGGAATATTAGTCATGAACCGCTAACAGAACACCGTAACTCAGGGCCAGTACTGGACTCTTATGTAACCACATTTGGGATGCTCAGGAATTTTGATGTACTTTGCTTTACAAAATGGTAATATTAGAGTCATGACCTTTTTTCTTTTTCTACAAAACTCTTAAAGGAACTGTATGTAAGATTTTGATTTTAAATTCCATAAACATTTCCTATGGGTCCCCAGATACAAACAAGATGTGTTCAAATCAAATATAGTTTTTACTCATAACAGCTCAAAAACAATGGGCATGATGGGGCCAAGCTGTTTATGTTATAATTTACTGTTTTGGTTCTCAAGACGATTATCCAATCAGAAAACAGAATGAGCCTCACATGAGTCTCTCAGTTGGGTTGCCAGTTTCAATGCTTAAATCCAGTTGGTTTAAACCAAAATCGTCACCACCAGCACCAGCAGCCAATCATTAATCGGTGCCTTTGTTGCTGAAGGATATGTTGTCCATATACTGAGAATGAGAAAAGCAGGCCCTGGCAGCCCACGTTCAGTTGTGACTGTAATACCTTTTAGTCTGAAACGGTATGGCAAGGTCCTTTATACATGTAGCAAGGTAAAACAATATTTTTAACTTTTAACTGTTTAAGACACTGTTATTTGAATCTCTAAAGGCTATATAAATGATCTTCACAAAGGCGTCACACTTCCACTGAGGGTCCAGTCAATAGCTATGTTCACTGTGCACACCAAAATCTGATTATTATCTGATTCCTGAACCTTTAATATTATGTAAATAACAACAAAATCTGACGTGAGCGATCAGAAGAACCACAATTAGGACCATTGTTTGTTTATGACTATTAAGATTCAAAATACAGTGCTGCATACTTTTTTTATGAACAAAGAGAGAAACCAATGCAAAAATAGGAGAACCTGAGCACTAAGTCAGTCAGGCACTATAATTTTCCAGTAATTTACATTTTAAATTTCTTTTAAAAGACACTTTTTCCCTGTATTGTGTTGATGAGAGGATGAGTAAAGTGGGATAAGGTCACATAGTCGACTATTAAGTTTGTGGACAACACTATACATTATAAAACCACTGTGATATCAATTACTTTCGGGAAGCTTTAGGAGGTCACATCTGTGGGAGAGAGGATTTGTTGGAGAGTTTGGCAAGGACCAGGTGATTGCCCTGGCTTTCTTTTGTAATACCTGAAGATTTATAGTGTAAGTAGGATAGGTATTACACCATATCACATTGCAATAATTCAGGTGAGGCTCAAACAAGGATCTATACAATGTCAACAGTGCTTCTAATGGAAGTACAGGTCTTATTTTAAAGAGTAGACCGACAATTTTGGATCATTTTGTAACTTTATAACAGCTCATCCATGTGTTTTTTTTTATTTAAAGATTGGTCAATGTAGATTCCTAGGAATTTAGTAGAGTCAACTTTCCGGATAGCCGTCTATTTTTATGTTTACATTTCCATCACTTTATGTCTGCTTGGGAAAAAGAAAATAAAACAATAAAAAAATATTTTGCTAATATTTAAGGATTGTTTATTGCATTTGAACCAAGTATTGACTGGTCCTTATTTGTATGCAATATAAACAGATTTGTGTCATCAACAAATAGTATTTTGTGAATGTCATTGGAACAAAAGTCATTTAGATAAATAATAAATAAAAGTGACCCCATAATGGATCCTTGTGCGACTCCTGTCTCCATTTTTGTGTATGAGTTTTGTTCCTCAACATGCACATATTGTTCTCTTCCACAAATATAAACCAGAAACCTTCTAAACCACAGGAGTTCTATTCCCCTGACACCACAGTCCATTAATTTACCAAGAAGAGTTTCTTGATCGATGGAAAACGAACATGAATTCTTCCTGTTGACTATCCACAGATCTGACCTGGAACTTGGCCTAACAGCGTCACTTGCTTGTCTCCAAAAAGTGCCTTCTGCTTGAAATTCTAATGGGACGACTATTATACAAAATGTTTTTTAAAAAGATTCCCTTATATTTGTTGCCTTATTTAAATATTATTTTTAATCAGTTTGAGGCATGATGCATGACCCACCCCCTCATTTTAACATAAAAACATGGATGGAAGCTGGCACCTGCTCACATACTGTTCTCACCTGACTGCCTTATTCAAGAAGTTTCCACAGACATGACCATTATCTGTGGCCCCTTTGCTGGTTGCAGAGAGCTCCTGATCTCTACAATAAAAAAACACAAACTCCAAAGCTGTTCTCAAGCCCAGAGTAAGAGTGCAAGAAGATGGGACTTTTTATACTAATCAACCTACTTAATATAGTATTTGGTTGCCGTAACTGGTCATGAATGATCTCAGAAGCAAAGCAATGCCGGGCCTGGTTAGTACTTGGATGGGCAGTGGCTCTAGTGAATACTGTCACTGTGACCTTAGGAAAGACACTTCACCCACAATCAGTCGACAGGAGGGGCAAAGGGTCTTAGGGGCCCAGAATTGGAACCTCTGCCTATTAATTTATATTAGAGGGGGGCCCATATGAGCCTTCCTGCCCCCGGCGCCCAAATTTCTGTCGACGGGCCTGCCCACAATGCCTAGTATGAAAGTGGTGTATGCGTGAGTGTTTGACGGAGGGGCCGATAACACAGATTGGCACTGACTGTCTTGCTTTTGTTAAATTTAGCCTTTTTGTCTTCAGCAATAATTCCTCTCAAAAAACTACTTCCCTGAAGTTGAGTCACAGGTTACTAGGGGTGTAGCACCAAATTTTGGGCCCTGGGTACAAATCATCTTGGTGGGTCCGCACTACATGTTGTCTATTCCAATTTATTATTCAAACTGAAAACTTGTCTAACTTGGAAAATTGGTTGCATCAGCGGCGCTATGTGACCCGAACTCTGGGTTAGTTATCACACCTGTATCCAGTCCAGTGAATACCACGCTACCGCATCACTTCTCCTTATTCAATACTGCAAAATTACTTCACTGTTTTTCCTGCTCCTCTTAAGTTACTGGGATAGTTTACGGCATATAACTTCTTTCATACAACTTCCTAAATTTTCCCAAATATTCCGATATAAATATATAGGCCTAAATACATTGGGGAATAGTTCTTTACAATCAAAATAATGTCGTTTGTCAAACTTTTACCAGAAATGTACATTATGCTTGAAGAAAATAGCTTTTTTGTTTTGAAATAATACCATATATCTTTTGTTTTGGTGTTGTGTACCTAGTTCCCATCGGTGACTTTAGTTTCAGCAAGTAGCCACTCCCAGGCTTTGTCTTGCTTAGTTCAGGTCAAACTCTGTTCCCTCATTGTTGTTCGCAAAAGCACTGGGACATGTGCGAATTTCCCGCGTGCTTCTACGTTTGACAAATTTCCAGTAAGAGGAAAAACAAATGATGATAATGTGGGGGTGTGCATGGTTTAGGGAAATGGACTGGATAAGTCCCAGTGCAATGAGTGCAGTTTGATTGGACAATGGGGGAGATGTGTTAGTGGGTCAAACGGGAAATAAACAATAGGTGAATACGGGATTAAGATAAAATGGGAATAAGATCTGTGAAGACTGCAAAGAGCCCTGGAATGTTTTTATTTTAGATTTCCTAGAAACTATATCCCAAATGTCCAGCTGGGATTTGTATTGTATTATTCATTGTGGAAAAGCCTCCATAGCCTAAAAAAACATTAAAGTGCACTATGTAACTTTCCTGGTGCTACCTGCTTGTCTCCATGGAGATGTCATTGCTTTGCTTGTAACGTATTAAACTTATCCACCTCCATGGAGACAAGCAGGTGACACCACCAGGGCAGTAGAAACACCTGTAACTGAAAAAAATACAAGATAGATACATTTAATACCATAGTTTGGAACATTCCAGTCAATGCAATGAAATCGTCACGGAGACAAGCCGGTGGCACTAGCCTACCTACCTTATTTAAGCAAAATGTGTCTTGCCCCAGTACAGATATATTGTATAAGCACCCCTTGTGGTCCAAATAAGTCTGCTGCGTGCTGTCTGCATCTAATTATAATAAATAAGTGCTTTATTGTCCGATAATCAGGAAGATTGCTATTGGCATGCTAGTTGTTGTCAGCATTATAGAGCTGTGAAAATCGCTTATAAAGTCATTGCAGTGCTTAATTAGGATGCTTGGAATGCATACGATAAGTGAGGAATAACATTGGACACTGCAAACCGTTTAAAATGAACTAGGAAAAATACAGGTACTGTGCCTTTAACCAGTCACTACTTACCTAACCTTAACCTAAACCTAAAATGTAACATACTTGTATACAGATTTAGTCCCACAATGTGATAAATACCACCCATATTAATTAGCATTTGTTAGTCCATGCCAGAGTTAGCCATGCAAGCTAATTTTCATCTATGGTTCCATTGGTAGATTTATGGTAAGAAGATGAAACTGTCACAACTCACTTCATACACATACATGACATAAGTACATTACAAATCAGTGAAATACAATATGCCATCAACAGAGTAAAATGAGAACATGCTAAAAGTTAACACGGTTCACAAAACACACGTTAAACAGAAACATGACAATAGACAAAACAATCAAATTCTCCCAACATGACAGAGACCCTAGCTAACCCTTTGTTACAGACGGTACGTAAAACACAGAGGTTATGCGAGCATGTCTGACTATCCAAAAGCCACTGTTTAAGATCTACTAAAGGTGTGAATGAATGTCCCATTTTAAAGACCATTAGACCCAGTTCCATGACCAATAATGGGATGAGGCTCGTAAATGATGTTCCCCCTTTGAGTCTGACAAGCCTTATGTGTCTGCGTATCTAGTTTATATCTTGATGTGTACATTTATTCACATGTAAAATACTGTAGATACATTTTGTTTTTTTGGTCTCTTTTAGTAATGGGAAAAGTGTTTTAAAAATAATTATATATAGTTAACAGTAACACATTAGCTGTATTGACGAGTGCTATATGGGCCCCATTTATAAGATAAGGATTGCTCACAAAACGTACTTTCTTAACTGTGCTGGCTGTATATTTTGTCATTTTGTAATAAACTAAACTAAATCAAGAATCTTCCCAAGGAGATGTCCAGTGAACATGTCAAACAGCTGTCTCTGAGGAGGAGCAGCAGCTCTAGTCAGGTGCTGACTAATGGCTGACTATGGCTCTTCTAGACCCCCTGAGTCATTTACAATCTTGGCATCACTCATTCATTGTGTTGCCAAGTGGCAAACTGACAGAATGCTGCCAATCTGTGCCCACATCCCATTTACCAAAAGTTGCATAAGCACAGGTGTACAAAGTCAAGATGGAGGAAGTGTCTGTTACAGCTTTCCTGTGATAGCTCTTGTACATGTGATATGTTCAGCTCAGGGTTGAGGAAAATTACAATTACGCCCATTTAGTTCTCGTGTTTACATGTGATCATCCCTTGAGTCTGGGCCAGGCTAGTTTGAATTTCTTCTTCAGCAGCATGTTTAATGTAGCTTTAACAGCAGCGCTACACAGCACTTACTGTACATAGGCAAGAGCAATTTGACTTTAGCTGATTATCAAGTGATTTCAGTTTTAAAGGGCGAATTTTGAGGGAATTCTTTAGAAATAAGCTTGCATACCTTCTTCAAATAATAATTTGAAAATGTTACTTTATATTTTGATCATCTGTTCAGATCAAGCTGGCTATTGAAAGTTAACTGTTGCTAGTCAAAATTTAAATCTACCAGAACTTTAGCTGGCTACTGTCACACCCTCTTTATTACATTTTATCAAAACAATTAAAATGAAACTAAAATGGTCCTGACAAAGCTTAGCTCAAGATCTGGAGATGGGTCCCCGGGTGCTGCTCTTTGGTCGCTCAGAGCTCATAATCAGGTGCCCCAACAACTCTGAAGAATGGGTCAAATGCAGAGGACATATTTCTCTTTCGGGAATCTATAGTTGAAACCAGAAATGTACATACACTATATAAAAAGACACATATGCTTTTTTTTCTCACTGTCTGACATGAAGACCAAACTTTTCCTGTTTTAGGTCAGCTCGGATTACCAAAATAATTTCTATTTGCTAAATGCCAGAATAATGAGAGAAGGCAAATTTTCATGACTTTCTTAAAAATCAGAAGTTTACATACAGTAAGATTACAGTACATTTAAACAATTTGGGAAAACCCAGATGATGATGTCATATCTTTGGAAGCTTCTGATTGGTTTATTGACAACATTTGAGTTAATTAGAGACACATCTGTGGATATATCTGAAGTCACACCTGAAACACACATCTCTCATCATTCTGGCATTTAGCAAATAGAAATTTTGGTAATCCTAATTGACCTAAAAGAAGAAAAGTTTAGTCTGAATTCATCTCAGACAATGAGAAAAAAAGCGTATGTGTCTTTTTATATAGTGTATGTAAACCTCTGGTATCAACTGTACCTTAACCTTTGGAAGCATTTTAAATTATATTTCCTAGTAAATTAGG
Organism: Periophthalmodon schlosseri; assembly: GCA_000787095.1. Lineage (NCBI taxonomy): Eukaryota > Metazoa > Chordata > Actinopteri > Gobiiformes > Gobiidae > Periophthalmodon > Periophthalmodon schlosseri. The sequence continues at coordinate 15,433 of KN479357.1, read as the reverse complement.
CTTAGCTTTGTTGTTCCAAAGAGCAGTGACTTCACATAGTGTCCAAACGTGTGTAAAACCTGTTTTATTCATGACTCCTTCAGATAGAGGTATGCAAACCTTCCCCTGACTCTGCATGGGACAGACTCATAAATGGTGCTACAGAGGATGTGCACACTCACGACTGGAGCAGGGGGTTGTTCAGGTACAGGAGCATCCCTCCCTCTGTTGTTCTCAGGGCAGAGCTGAGCGCCTCAGGCCTTTGGTGGGACAGCCCGTCCCCATTTGGACTGTACTGATTGGTTCCCACGCACACTGGGCTGCTGCTCAAAAGAATCCAGATCACCTTTTGTATTTTACTCCCATGTATACTAAACTAATTGTAAATCTGCAGTCAAGTCAAACATGGGATTGTTGGGAGCTATAAGGCTTTCTATAGCGTTGGTATCTTTAGCACAGGTAAAAGCAGATTTAATTTAACTTCATGTTCCATTGGTCAGAGCTGTACAACACTGATTTGGTTTTGTTTGTGTTTTGTAGATACCTTTTAGCAGAGCAGGTAAGAGATGTAACTTATGAAAAGATGTGTGCTAGGATAGAACTAACATGTTGGTGATGGATTTATGAAGCCTGTGGATTGTATGTTTGTAACTGACATCTTTCTTCTGCAGACTGCCCCATCACATCTGCAGTATCTGCGGGGCCTTCAGCTATTTTGGTCAAATGGGAGGCTGATCCACTGGCGACAAACTATATTTTGGATCTAAGGGTCGTAAATAACTCAAACTATGCCCCAGTTCTGGCAGTAGTTCCTAAAACTCAAACAGAAAAGAAGATACAAGGTCTTCGACCAGGAACTAATTACACAGTGACTCTGAAAGTTCTACAGCTTATAACAGTGGAATGTATTTCAAAAACTCACGCTTGTACAGGTAAGTCGTTCGTTTGTCTTTTTGCAACAACAAGCCGGAAAAGGATTTTATATAGACCCACCTAATAATTATACCATGATTCAAGGTTAGGCTATGGACAATAAGTCTATATGCTTTATGCCATTTTACATCTTTAAAATATTTTTATTTCTAGCATAAAACCTAGCTAGTTTCCTCCCGGTACTTTGTCAGAGACTGCTAATTTCAATTTGACACTAATTCAGAAAGCTTCTAAAATTCTAAATAAAAGCTTAAAATCATTCTTCAACAAATAAGTTTTAAATGGTTGAACCAACACTACACTAATGACAAACTACTATGATAAAAATTCTCAAAAAACCCCCCCCAAAAAACAAAACAAAAAAACCCCTCCATTTGCCTTTAGTCAAATTTGTTTGTATGTATAATATTTTGTCTCTCTAATTAACTTTTAACGTAACCATGGTAACTAATTGACGCTACTACAACTAGCCCTGGAAGCTGACGCGTGTTCCTGTTGCTTTTTGCGTCTCAGTCCCGGACACGGCGCAGATAACCTCCGGGGTTGCGCTGTCGAGCACCGCCATCTCCCTGGAATGGACCGTGGTGCCGTCCGCGGAGCACTATTACCTGGTGATCCTGGCCCAAGGCTCCGGGGCCAAGCTAAACCTGACGTACACCACGCACTCGGCCGTGGTGGGGAACCTGCGCACCTCCACCAACTACGACTGCTACGTGTACTCTGCTAACGCGGCTGGAGTGGGCTATGCCAGCAAAGTACGGACCATAACCACGTGTGAGTAGTGTTTTTTTTTATGAGAAAGTATATATTTATGGTGTAATAGGAACCTACGCAGCGTTTCCCATTAATACAGCAGACTACGGTGGCCCCCATAGTCAAATTTTTGCCGCCATTTTGTTGAATAAGCTGAGCAATAAATTGGCATTAAAACAATACTTAATGCTTGTTGTAGCTATTATGAATCCATAGTAGTAACTTCAAATTTAATCTCTAATAATTAATAAGTGACATATTTAACCTAAAAATGTCTTTTCTTTAAAATTATTCAAAGGATTTCCTGTGCCACCGTAGTCTCATATAAACCTGAGGGAAACACTGCTATGGATGAGCCAGTGTAAAATGTTATCTAGTTCCTCATAGATTTTGTTAAGATGATTCAATTTATGGAGTATAAATATCACTTACTGCCTATATTTAATCTTTAAGTAGTCATTTTTGATCAGTGTAGTTTATGATAATATAATGAGCAAAGTCCAATTTTGTCATGCCGATATAGTCCATGTTGTTTTTAGACTATGGGGGGCTATTTTAGACTATGGGGGGCCACCATAGTCTCCTGTACTAAAGGGGAAACACTGTATATCATGAGAATGTGAACTCAAAATCAAGAATAGTGGAGACTGGAGACAAAAGTGAAATACCTCAACATTTCTAAAAAATATTAACTGACCTCAGACCTAAATGCCAATGCTTTTAGGTTTTTATAACACAAAGTAAGGAACCGTTTTTAATTACCAGGGTAGAAATGTCACTTAGTTTGCTTTTTTATTACAAAGGAAATTGTATTCACCTCCACTAAAGTATAACTTGTGGGAAGTAGGGTATGTGCTGCTTTACAGAATAAGAAAGGCATTAAAGTCACAATGCAAAGAATATAAACATTAAGCTGCTGTAGTCCAGTAAAATCTAAAACTCAAGATTTGCCTTCATAAAAAATGTGTATGTCTGTCATAATTGAATAATCAAATCATGCAAAATACAATGGAGCCGCAAGTGGCCTATTATTAATGAATCAATAGTGTGACAAACAGCCGTGGACATTATTATTGTCATGTCTGCAGATCATATACTCTACTATGAAATCTTAAATGTTAACAATCTATACGTCAGTGTAGTAAAGAGGTAAAGAGCACGCACTTCTACATTTTAATTTTGGCTTCAAACCCTCCGAGTTTGTGTAGCCACTTTTAACAGTTGAATTTCATGTAAAGACCTCCTAACCACAACTTTTAGGTTAGATTTCTGTTCAGACCTACCTAATTCCATGTACATTTTAATTGTGGTGAGTTAAAGCTCTGGTTAGCTGGTCACCTTTGAAAAAGACTAGCCACTGTAGCCGGTATGACTGTAGTATTAATCTGTCAATGATGCCATAGTCTACCTAAATGTTTATTAGTTGACTCATTATTACACAGATTATACTTTACATGGACCACAGCAGAGAGGAGAACGAGTGAGTTTGCTGCAGTGTAGGGAGAGACTTTTGAGTTTTATCTCTTTTTTACAAGCACATGAATATTTTACAGGTACTTCTTTGTATACCAGTACTTTTTTGGACATAGTTGTTTTTGCATTAACTCTGAGCTTGTGATATTGTGTAGTTTTTAGCTGTTTTACCAAGTCCACGCCCCCTTTTAATTGATGATTTAGCCATCAGTGAGCAAAGAGGCTAATGTCAAACCCTGGTTATGTCTCTGCTCTTATAGTTACTTAAAGTACCTACATTTAAGCAGTAAATAGTAAATAGTACTAGTCCAAAGTTATTCCTCACATACCTTAAGCATTCCGACCATCCTAATTATTCACCGTGATGAGTTTATAAGGACTTATCACAACTTTTAGAGGCCAGGGCGGCGTTTTGCCATGATGGTAATGCTAACAACTAGCATGCTAACACATGATTCCTGATTAATGGACAAAAAAACACTTTAATTAGACAGAGACATAACACAGCGGACATATTTTGACCTCAGGAGCTGCTTATGCACTATATCTGTGCTGGTGCAAGACAGATTTTAAGGTTAAAAAATCAGGTACAGGGCCTTTAAGACTATTTTCCAGCTTGTCTAGTAACTTGTGTTGTTTGTTTCTGTGTATTTTTACAGTGGTCCAGCCTCCTGTCGGCATCAAAGCGGTTCAAACGGGCCGCAACGAAGCTGATTTGACCTGGCTTCCCGTGGAGGATGTCCTGATTTACCTGATCACCGTTCGAAAGGCCAAAGAACCTGCTGCTGTCCCTTCCGTATACAACGTGACGAACACCATTTTGCACCTGAACAACATCCAGCCATGCTCCGAATACCTCATTAACATCTCTTCATATAACATGTTCTTGGTGCCTAGCGAACCCAATGTCTACTCTTACACCACGAACAGTGAGTCTGCGCTAACTGCTATCAATAACTTGGTGATTAAAATCTAGGTCAGCTATTCACTTGCAGGTGTTGCTTTCAGACATTTACAATATGATCCTCAGGGAAAGAAGGAGCGATGCCCTCACAACCTACTTGCTCTTGTCACGAAAGTACTTTGTATGAAACCGAGAGGAAAAACACTGCTCTTATAATTGCTTTTATAATCAGATCATGGGAATTAATGACAGAGCGTTGTATTGAATTTCATCATTTTCTGAACAGTATAGTTACTTTTAAATATGTTTATCCAAAAAGTATAATTTGTCACAGCAGTTGTATGCGGCTTGTTTTTAGACAGTTGGGTAGAACATAGCCTCATCCTAAATTAGAATTCTGTAATGTAAAAAATCTGGTTGAGAGACAAGTTCATCCTGGTCTGGAATAGGGCTGGTTAGTGCCTGTCCTTATTCCGGGAAGTTGCCGTGGGCGCTGCCATCGTCACTGGGGTTGTATTATTATTATTATTGTATATACAGATCTTGACAGAAAATAAGTTCTCTAGCAAAACTTCTCCATTGAAATGTTTGGGATTCCCTCTTAACCGGAAGTTCCACCACAAAGAAAGCTCGGTTTAGTTGCATTTCGAGGAAAAAGTGGGTGGGGCGGAAAAAGGTGAATACGTATCCATGGATAGCCCTAAAAACTGCCTTAAAAGTTGATAAAATGTACGTTTCTATTAGGTAGAATAGGCAAGGTAAGTTTATTTGTATAGCACATTTTGTACACAAAGTAATTCAAAGTGCTTTACAGAATAAGAAAGACATTAAAATCACAATACAACAAATCAAAACAAATAATGATTATAAAATTAAGATTAAAAGAGAAGAGTGCAGAATAAAAATCTTTCAGTCATATGTACAGCTAAACAGAACCGTTTTGAGCCTGGATTTAAACATTGTCAAAGTAGAGGCCTGTCTCACATCTTCAGGAAGAATGTTCCAATTTTTAGCTGCATAAAACTGAAACACTGATTCCCCATGTTTAGTCCTGACTCTGGGCACCAGCAGGAGGCCGGTCCCTGAAGTCCTCAGAGTGTGAGATGGTTCATGTGGCACTAACATGTCGGAGATGGTCTTTGGTGCTGGGCCATGGAGAGACTTTTAACAAGCAGAGCTGCTTTAAAGTCTATTCTCTGAGCCACAGGAGCCAGAGACCTGAGCACAGGAATTATGTGCTCGTACTTCCTGATTCTAGTAAAATAACAAAATGCATTGGAATTTCATGTTCACAATGCTCATAATATTGGATCACAATTAATTTCTGAACAATTTTTTTCAACTCAACAGATTATGTCTTAATGTAGGCGTCAGCAGGCAGTCCCTCAAAAACTATTCTATACAGTGTCGTTAATGAACATGAGCCGCAAAATATGTAACACGTAATGAGCCATCGAGGTGGTTTATTCAACACTATACAGCTGAAATCTTATCTTATCCTATCTACAGTAATGAAAAATAACAAACTTCCCCACTAGTACAAAGAAAAAGTGCCGACAATAAATATAAACCTCCACCCAATCCCCATCTGTTATGTATTGAACAATAAGTTGATATAGTATTTATTGTGACAGGTCTGAAATGTAAGCATTGGCTGGTAGTTTACATAAAAACAACTCTACTGTTTGAAAATCATGATATAAATTTTCATTGACTTAAAATCATAAACCCAAACAGGGCAAATAAATAAGTGGTCATGGCATTTCTTTGGAAATAACCCCAAAATCTTGAGGCTCCTGAGATCCTTTTTCTAATCTAATACACAGACGGTAAAAATAAAGGAAAGAAGGAGACATCACTAACACTTAACATCATTGCTAATAGTGTTGTCACAGTGCTAAAATTTCAAACTCGATTTGGTTACTAGGGAAAAGCTTAAATACTAATTTTGCAATATACCGATTTCGATACTGCGATGAAAAAACGCTTTTTATGGACAAAAGGAAGAATGTATAGTCCTGTATTTTGAACTCCTGTCTCTAGTACCAGTTCCATAGTATTATACATTTTTATACAGTACAATATATAGTAATTTCAACTCCCTTTTATTTTACCATGTGGTTATAATTCCTCCATGGTCAAGATCGCTTTAAACGACTCAGGAACAGTCAAAATGGATCTTATTTTTTTCCTGTATGCAAACCTGCTCAAATCAGTATCTGGTTTAGTTTGTTTGGCAACCGTAATTGTTGGTACTTACAATAAATTCTGATACCTAGGAAAAGGCTTGATACTTAATACCAATATCTATGCCACAGTTATAATAAAAAAGAATAGAATGTAATTTCCGTCAAAAATAATAATAGGCTTTTAAAAATATTTCTATGTAATCTTCTAAAACTATTCAGGAAAGGTTCAGATTTATTCTATTTATGCCATTTGTTTCAGTATTATTCAAATAAGTATCTAGTTTCAATGCTAACGTTAAGGTAAAGGTGCATTTTATTGTCCTCGCAGGGAAATGTGTCTGTATTTGACCCAATACTAGTTCGTTAGTATCGATTAGTATCAGTGCATACATTTTTTGACAACCATAAGATAGACCTATTTCAGTAATGCCTTTTATGTAAAATTTTCCGGTAACATTAAAAAAAAACCAAAAAAAAAAACGTACTTTAATGACTTACTTTAATGAATTACTTTAATTGTCCCTAATGAAGCATGAAGAAAGACTTAAAGGGCCCTTATTACGCTATTTCCTGATCTATGTTATAACGTTGTTTCCTCATCACAAACAGACCTGGAATTGTGTTTTGTTTCATTCACACATGTTTAACACACAAACACAAACTGCATATTTAGGCTGAGTTCTTCTCTCAAACAGAAAACACATTGTTCCACCTTGTGATGTCATATGGTAATACAGGAAGTGCTCCACTGTGTTTTCAAGCTTCATACACTTTCACTAGAATCATTTGGATCATTTCAGACCTGGAATTGCAAATCTCTATTGACCTAAAGGTAAAAGGTAAATGTTAACTTGAAAACTACCACTACATGACATCACAAGGTGGAACAGAGCATTTTGAGCTTTGGAGATGTAGACAGACTAATAATGTGTGAATGAAACAAAACACAACTCCAGGTGTGTTTTTGAGAAGGTAACAACATTATAAAAGCTCACAAGAATCCATTTTGTGTAATACAGGGCCTTTAATAACTACTTTATTAATACCCTAACTACCCTCAACTGAGTAGTTACTAACCCTAAATCATACTTAATTACACTGCAAAAAGTAAAATCTAGCTAAAATCTAGTTAAAATGAGTTGAATTAAGAAAGTTCTATCTTGATTTGAGTAAATTCATTTGACAAGTAAAATTATCCAACAGTGCACTATCTAACTTTTGCACTTAAAATTAGTAGACCTGTCACAATAACAGATATTGAAGCACAAGATATCGCTACAGAGAAATATCACGATAAACGATAATATTGAAATTACTTTATGCCACTGACAAAATAACCATAAATGGACAGATAACAGAATGAAGCAATAACAAGCCATAGAAGTGACTTATTCAACTCTCTACAGATCAAATCTTATTGCAACAACAACAAAAATAACAAAAATCTCCCCATTATTGCAAAGAAAATGTAGACAAACGCGCACATGAGAAATATTGAGCCCAAAAATATATTGTTCCAGTTATCACATATTGAACGATAAGTCGATACAGTGATTATCGTGACAGGCCTGAAAATAAATACAAAATTGTATGTTGCCAGAATTAGGAAAAACTCTCTTATGCCATTGGTAGATCATTTTACATGCCAAGTTGAATCTACTCAAATTAAGTTATTTTAATTTGAATCATTTTAACTTACCTACCTATGAAGTGTATCTATTTGTTCATTAAGAATACGTCTTTGTTCATGCTTTATTAAGGCTAATTAAGATGTATTTTTAATAACGTTGTACCAGTTGTTTTATAACATTTGTCTTTGTTTCCGTGCAGCTCTGAACCCGGTCAGTACTGTGTCTGTGGAATACTCCTGCAGCACTGACTCCGTGACCGTGATTTGGATGCCGGTGCAGGGAGCCGACTCGTACAAGGCCCAAGCCGTGACAGAAGGGGGCGCTCCTCTGCTCTGTAGTGGCACGCACACCAGCTGTACCATCAGTGGGGTGAGCTGCGGTAAAACCTATGAAGTACATGTTACGCCCATCTCTGCAAACTGTGAGAACCAGGTCAACTCCACATATGCCACGTTCCGCTCAGGTGAGAAAAAATTGTTGTAGGGCCGCAGCAAGTAACATGTAGAGAATTGTAATTGTTATCTGGGTTATAAAAAAAGACAGTGGTGTTATTAAATCAAAATTTTCAAATCTCAACTAACTATAGAAATGATAGCAGATAATTGTTTGAATACTGACTGCTAAAATAATAATATGGGAACTTTTAATACAAGATCTCATGACGCCTAAAAACTGGATGCACTAGAACTGAAATTGGAAAAGAGCTTTTGGTTATTTCGTTTCCCAAACATGGAATACGTTTCAAGGACATGCAAAACTGGATACATTGGTCCCACAAATGCGCTTTAATAATCTGGGGATAAACATTTATAATCACACCTGCTCCTGTTTTTAATGTTTTAAATGGACCTATATAGGTATTCGTTTTGTTTGTTTTTGTTTGTATTTTTAACAGCCTGTATTAACAGAGCGCCCATGAAAAGGAGAGTCTGAGTGCTCTCCTTGGGCTCTCCCTGTGTAAGTAAAGATAAATGAAATGAAAAAATAGTTGTAAATAGGCATGTCAAGATTATTTGGTTACTTTATAAGCGTGGTTATACAGGTCACAATATAATCATAAAAACAAAACAATAATAATTGCAAAAGACTGATTAATCGATACACTTCAAAAACCTAAACCGAATTTTTTTTTTAAAGAATGAATTATTATTATTAAAAATGAACATACATACGCTAGAACATGTATTGAACGACTGAGGGATTACACGCACATCTGTTATGGAAACTGATGTCAAGGAATGTAGCTAACACATACAGTTCACATGAGTCACATTTAGGTCATTGAAATTTACATTTTTACATTTTAATTTCCTGCAAAATGTTCGTCTATAGCTAATGATTATGCAAATGTGGCCTAAGTGGGTTTAATTTTATCCCCCATTTGAGTCCGCTTTCTCATATATAATGGAGTGTAATATAATGGAGTGTAATGTAAATGTAACTCATGACCCTAGTCCAAAAGTGCTTCAGACTTAGGTGGTGGACTATGGAGCTAACTCAGGAAATTCCTTTTAAATGTTCTGTTTTTTATAGAAGAAATTATTATGGAAATCTTAAAAACATTTGCTAAACTATAAACACATACACACTGTATGAAGTAATCATCCTTGTAGCTGACTGAATATATATTTCAATTTTAAAGTATCAAATTTCTGTTAAATTAGTTAAGGAAAATTATACTTTTTTTCTATTGTAAAATTTATAACATGGCGATTTTTTTTTTTTTTTAGCGATAACCAAAACAACTAAAACTGACCTAATTCTCTTTTTTCCTTTTTCTTTCTTTCTTTTTTTTTGTATTTTTGACAACAAAATCACATGGCATAGCAAATTTTAGCTTCAAAATACTAAAGGTGTTTTTGTTTTTTTTTTACCTTGCTGAACCAAATTCACCATAGATCAGATTTTCCTTCTCATTATGTGAATCAAGTGAAATCAGCCAGCGTATGGGGTCATGTTTTGGTTTAATATCCATGTTTTGAATCTCAGTAAACACCAAATGAATTAAAATGGTGGCAGACGAGGCTGGTCGCTGCCCCGCCCTGAGATCGGTTTTGTGAAGGGAGCTAATCCTTTTCATCTCACATGTCCCTCCATTCTCTGACGGAGATCTTTGCCACCAAACTCCACCCTTGGGACCACATTGTGTACGCAGAGGTTTTTGTCACAAAGATGATGCGAACATGATTTAATGTCAAGCAATTGTTCCATGTCAGGGATACAGTCACATAATACGAAAATTGACTAAATAGGAAAGCGGTGGAAAAGGGAGGGTATTCATTAGCAAGGTTATGGTATAGTGTCACTGCAAGACTCATCACGACTGAATTTGAACTCGCAATTAGCTGGTTGCAATAGGAAATGGCCGCAGTTATTTAAAGATACAGTACGTAACTTTCTGGAGGTGGCCTTCATTGTTCCATGGGAAGAGAGAAAGTTAAAACCATACTTCAGAACATTCTTCATGACAATAGTTATGTTTAAAGCCATACTGTGGAAGAGTATAGATAAAGGGACAGTATTTCCATGGAAACAGTAGGTTTTTTTTAGTGCAATAAACAACCAAAATGAAAATCATAATGAAAAAAAAAACAAACATTTATTTTAGACTATTTTTTGGCTAAAAAGTTACATATTGTGGCTTTAAAGGAACTTAAAAGCCAGGTAACTTGTTGTGTGGAGGGTACCCCACCTGCTTGCCTCATGGAGATGTTATTGCTTCACTCAGGCCAAAATGTTCCACAGTATGTCCTCTGGTATGTGGAGTCAATTGTTATGAAATCAAACTGGGGGCAGCTAAAAATAATATTGTTAAAAATTTGTTTTTGGTTGAAATATAGTAAGTTATATGGTGCAGTCAGGTATAACATTTGTGAGTTTACCTTTTGGATATTTCTTAGGCAAGTCCACTGTAATCCACAGGGAAACTGAGAGTATGACCTCATCACATGATCAAATCTGAAAGCCGGTAATAGACTGAACTGAAACTAATTTTTGCTTTTAAAGTCACAATTATGAGCTTTTTTGGTTCTTCTGGTTATATTGAGACCTGATTATCTATTAACTAAAGTATCTTGTCATCCCCATATTCAGATATTTTGACTTTACCTAGATAATACTTATTGCAATGTATTTTTGTGTTTTCTAAGTGTTCTTTTAATCAGTATTCTTCTGGGAACAGCTGTTTTTCCATATTTCCTGTCTAGTTTAGTTCACACGTTTTATTTTTTATGAGACGCGTTCTTCTTTGAAAACTGGGTCTCCCTTTGAGTGCCCTGTCTGTGTTACATTGTGCTGTGTTCTTTCAGCTGAGAAAACTACTGAACCCGAAACCATTTACAGTGAAAACTAATCTCATCATCAGGGCGTTTTAACCTCATAAGGGATTTGAGATGCTCATCTTTGAAGTTCACAACCTATTTACGGCCTGTTAAGTTCCTATCTGTGTACCATTTCATTAAAGCCCCACCATGTAACTTTTTAGCCAAAAATAGACTAAAATAAGAGCATGTTTTTTGGGTTTTTTTTTTTTTTATTTTTTTTATTGCACTGAAAACTTGAAAAAATAAGAGCATGTTTTTTGGGTTTTTTTTTTTTTTAATGTTTTTATTGCACTGAAAAACTTGAAAAACATGCATCCTTACTCAGAGCAGGCTTGCATCTCCACAAACCTGACTCCTATTTGACCTGAGGGGGGATCCTCCTGCTTGTTTCCATGGAAATGGTAATCCTTTGGCTATAATACTCCAAAGTTTGGCATAAAACGTATCTATCTAACGTATCTAACATATCTGTCTCCATGGATAATGTTCCAAAGTATGGGGTAAACTTTCTGTTTCCATGGAATCATACAGGTGATCTTCCACCTCCAGAAAGTTTCTCAGTGTCTCTTTAAAGGTGCTGTACCTTATATTTAGGCCTGCTGTCTTAAAAACGTGAAAAACAGAACTAGTTAATATGAAGCGTCCTAATTATTCACCGCAATTAATTTAAAGCGCTTTTCACAACTTCCAGAGGCCAGAGCAAAGTTTTGTCATCATGGTACTGCTAACAACAACCAGCATGCTAACAGTGCACCATCATTACTTCCTGGTTTGTGGACGATAAAAATGCTTAATAATTAGATGTTGACAGCACACATCTCATTCTCATTTTGACCTGTATGAACTGCTTTTACAGTATATTTCTCCTGGGGCAAAACAAATGTTACTTTATAACTAGTTTTAACGTGTTAACACAAATGCGATTAATCAAAACTAATTGACGCATCAGTCCATTAAAAATCATCAGTCTTCACATGGACAAGCGCAGAACGGTGGGTGATGTTTACGAGTGCAGAGAAACACGGTACAACTCTGCTCCACGCCACAAATCAAACCAAAGACACTGCGGACGTCTGTAGTTGAACACCGTGATCACATGTGAGCGCTAAAAGAGGGAAAATGGGCCAAATATTTCACCAAACTGCTACAGAACACTGGAAGACACCAGGCCAACTCTTAACAGCTTGTATCTGTAACAATAAGAGCCAGTTACAACTGCAAGTGGCAATGAAGGCCTTTAACCCCACTACACCTGTTGTTTGGTCATACATTAATCTGGAACATGTGGTCACACAAATTCATTATGAAATGCAATATATAGACTTAAATTAAACCCAGTTATCCTTTAAATAAGTATAATCATTAATTAACTTACTTTTCATTAAAAACATATAAAAATGCTTTGAATTAGAAAGTTTAAGTGATAACATTAAAATCAGCAAATGCAATATGACTAATTGTGATGAATCATATTTCAAAAGTGTGATTAATCACTTTTTATAACATGAATAACATTGGGTACTACAGCCCCTTTAATCTAACTCTTGTGTTTTTTACAGTTCCTTGTCCACCTCAGAACCTCAGCTTGTTACGGTACTGCGACAGTGAAGTTATCGTGTTTTCCTGGGACGTCACACACAATACGCAAATCTATAAAGCCAAAGCAATCGACTCCAAGGTAAAAACAAAAACGTACTGAGGTTTTATTTGAACATTTGGTGGTTACCCATAGTAGTTCAGCCCTACCAATAAAAAAGTCATAATCTAAATGTGATTCTGCAGGGAGTGGTCCAGGAGTGTCTGACTGAAGATACTTCATGTTACTTCACACAAACTCACTGTGGACGGCACTATTACTTCTCTGTGTACTCCATGAGTGACTCTTGCAACAGCAAACCGAGTGAGACCGTGGACATCGGCACAGGTACCATCAGAACTACAACCTGGGGATTCTAGGGCTGCAGTATAATAAGGCTCTTTTGAAGGCATTTGAATTATGAAAACTGAAAATATTTATTATCAAATCAAGTAAAGATATTCAATAAATTCAAATACAATACAATAAAAATTCAGGCAAATACAGTGTTTTAAAATTCAGCTGCTGTTTTTTTTTTTTTTTTTTTTTTTTTAATTCAGTGAAAAAATATTCACTGATAAAAATTTTCAGTTCTCATAAGCTTTGGTAATAAAAACACAAAAGATGTTGACCCCAAGATCTGCTTATACAATATATCTGTACTGGGGCAAGTAAAATTTTGCTCAAATACATGAGGAAAAAAAATCAGCTAGAGGACCTTTAATTCCATGATTTATTTGTTTGTCATTTTTCCAGCTCCTTGTATTCCCCAAAACGTGAAGACCTTAGCCGACTGTAACTCGAATGCTTTGGTGAGCATGTGGGACCTGGCTGAAGGAGCTCTGAACTACACAGTGGAGGCCTATGGGAACGTGGGGAACAACAGCCACTACACCTGCACCACCCACTCCAACAGCTGCTCCTTCCAAGACATGAGCTGTGGAGAGTCTCTCACCATCTACATCACCTCCCACGACGAACACTGCTCCAGCCCCCACACGCTCGCCCCGGTGGCACAGACAGGTAATGCAGCGCCTCCTACATGTTTAAAGTGGAACTAAACACAAAATCAACTATGTTTTGCTTCTATCGTGTTTTAATAGCATTGTCGACTGTTCCTAGACCTTTTTAGCAATTTTAGTACAAACTATGTACATTTGTGTGGTGCCTCCAGTGGCCGTTGCAATTTCAAGTACTTGGTGACATCACGCAAGACTGCCCTGATTACAGCCAGGTGTTTCTGATGACAAGCACCTGGCTGCAGGGGCAGAGTTTAAAGTGTGGATACCTGTTAGACCAATCACACTGTTCCTTACAGCTCCAGGCCCTGCCCCTCCTCCTCCCTCACTCTCCCCTTTAGTCCTCCAGGTACTGCCCAGTTTAGCAGCTCTGTTTCAAATGTGGTTGGTGGAGAGTATAGGTGTTTAGTCCCACTTTGAATGGGGACTATTCCTTATTCCTTATTTTAATCATTTTATTTAATTACTTTTTTGAGTAAAAATGTCCTTTATGCCTCTACTGATCCAACAGTATTTTTTTCTGTTGGATGGTCCGCCACTTGCTTGTCTCTATGGAGATGTTATTGTTTTACCTAGAATGCCTAGAATATTCCACAGTATGGCAGTAAGTGGGCATTTGACTACAATTAAAGAAGGCATGTTGTGCTTGTGTCTGCTCTATAGTTATAATCTATGACACCTGTGGATCATTATGTTATAGTTTGCACATTTTAAATAGCAATATTCATCTAAAACGATTTAATACAAAACAAGTCCACTGACTTGCACGTTAGAAAACTCTGGTGCCAAATGGGAGCTGACGTCGTCGTAAACATCATCACAACAAAGAGTCGTGCAGCTGTTGGCACCTCCAATGGATAGCTGCACATCACGGATTTTTTTTTTTTTTCATTTGTACCAAAATCACTACGTGACGCTGCCAAATCCTATGCGTATCACTGAAAACGGGAGTTGAGTGGCAATATGTAGTAAATAAGCGATTAAAGATTGCTTAAACATGCACAAATTACTCCAAATACAACTTCAGGTGAGTAAATGGTGAGGGCAAACAACTATAACATGGTTAAATGCTCTGAAAAGTTGATTTTGCAGAATAGGTCTGCTTTAATACAGTTTTAGGAGTACGCTTCAAAAAACTAGTTTTGCTTGAAATGTGTTGAATTCAGAATATTAATCTTAGTTTTTAATAATAAAAAGACATTTGTGATAGGTAAAGTAAGTATATATCAAATAAATATTCAATATTCAAGTAATCTAAACTAATATATACGGTACTTTTTTTTCCCCAATGTGGTTTTATATGTTCATGTCAAATGACAAAATCACTTCTTTTCTTTTCTCTCTCCTTAGTGCCGTGTGCGCCTCAAAACGTCGTTGCTTCTACAGACTGTGAGGAGAACTCCATCACCGTGTCCTGGGACATGGCAGCAGGAGCCATCTTTTACATGGCCGTGGCTGTGGACAGTGATGAAAACCTGTACAGCTGCTACTCTCTGGATTTGAACTGCGTCATCGAGGACTTGTCCTGCAGCACAAACTACACTGTCTTTGTCATGTCCTCCAATATGGTCTGCAACAGCTCCCAGAGTGACACCGTCGTCATTGAAACTGGTACAGCTTCTAGTATCTTTATAGCAAAAGACGAAGTCTAAA
>KN479353.1:0-24512 GCA_000787095.1 Periophthalmodon schlosseri | reverse complement strand
GAGCGGATCAAAAAGGGGAAAATGGGAAAGGGAGAGGATAGGTCTGGAGTGGAGATGGAGAGGTATGGGGCCTTGAGGGTACACTAGCACAGGGGGCTAAGCATGCTAATAAGACGTGTAGTGCGTGTGTCTGGCTGGGTTCTTTCTATGGGGCTTTAGAGATTCAAAGTGGATTGTATGAAAGAGAGGTCAAAATGGAAGATGGGGAGCTAGGTATGTTGGAATGTCACGGAATTACCATAAATGTTTGAAATTTCGTGAAGAAATATATAGATGTCCGAAAATATCAATTGCACAATTACGGTAGCTCACACACAGTAGTAGTATGGAAACACGTGTCTATCACAGACGCCCTTGTACGTAAGAGGCTGGATGGGCAGGGTGAAAAGTTCATTCTGAAACATGTTCTTAAAGAGGGGGTATTACACTTCTATGGGGTATTAACTGCTAACACATATTTACATCACCATGTTACCTTTTGTTGATACTATATCCGCAGAAAACAACATATTAACGCGGTTTATAAGTTTCGTTTTTGACGCTCTGAGCCTTCGCCTTCAGAACACCATCACGCTAATGAAACTACTCATACCGATATACTTTTACAATCCATAGCAAGGTCTACAAATATATCTTAAGTTGAAGTAAAGATCACAAATTCACTTTTGTAAAAATAATAAGAAAATGTATGTATCTGGGATATAAAATAATTACTTACATCTGTATAACCATGTTTGTGTACAGTCACATAACTATACAGCCATATGTACTTCCATTGTTACTCATGAGTCTGTTCAAAAAGACAAATCTGACGCATTGAGGACAATCTAGGAATGACACATGGACACACAAAGAAAGAGAGTGCCAAAATATTGGTATTTATTGGTATTGGTATCAAATAACTATACTGGCCAATTCCAATACTGGAACCAATATGATACCCATCCCTAATCAAGCATGAAAAAAAGAACAAAATTATGACTTTCTTAATTTATTCACGATGCGAATCCACAATGCCACTCATTAACGCAATTTCGGAAGTACTAGCTCGCGCTGACAGCTTCAACCCTGAGCACTTCCCTTCAAAGTATTTGGATGTTACCAGACACAACACACGGGGGCATTGATCCCTCTACAGACATGACAAAAATCCTGAGAAATTTTTCAAACACAGAGCTTTGCAGAGCCGCATAGCTCACAGGTAAGGGACCGGGTATACTGCACTTCAAACAGTCTGGGAGCCATGCAGAGAAGAAAGTTCCAGCTGCCACTTGTATTGTAATTCTGAAGCCAATGTACCCAGCACTACGCAACTCGTCTGATCAAGTGTTTGAACGGAGGGAGGCAGTCGGGCCTTTGGTTGGTCGACTTCACTTCAAGGGAACGTCTCAAAGTGTCCTATTTTGTGTGTTGCAATAGTTTAGCCTCGCCAGTGTGAAATAAAATATATAGGGTCGAGAAGGCATCGCTTAAAAAACTTGCACAAGTTCCAGCTTTTTTTGCTGACATACATCATAATTTTACAGTTAAAAGGCCCATATTGCACTTTTTTCTGATATGAGCTATTATGTTTTCATGTACTTTTAGGCAATTTTCATTAAAAAATAACGCTTGATCATGCCAAAGTTCTACAAACAATTGGGCATTAATGGGTTAAGTATTGAAGAAGTGTGTTTTGTGGATCGCAGCATTTTGGAACAGCACGACTGAAAACTAAATAGCAGTTTTGGTTCAATTTTGATTTCTCTTTCATCTATAATAAGTTACTTCTACATAAATGATTTAAGAAAACAAACTGCCCATAAAACATGCATGATGCCTACTGCAGAATCCTTAACATTCTTAAAGCATTGTGTTATCAGGTGTGGAACATCTGACAGAGCGGAGTCCATGAATAGTTAAAGGCTCACGAGGTAATGTGGTGGTTCTGGTGTCTGGCTGGAGCAGACTGGAGCTGTGATGTATTATGGAGAGGCCTCATTGTGAGACGCCTCATGCACAAAATATACAATTCTGACATGAATCTTTGATGTTTTCTTCTGAAGTGGCTGCAGTGCTGCTACGTTAAGGGAATATTAAGGTTTTACAATTGAACAAAGATGGATTTAGAAGTAATTGCATGACCTTTTGCTCAAAAATAGAAATACATGTGCTACAGTTACAAGAGGAATTGCATAAGAAAAATATATAGAAGTATTCATTCGAGGAAAAAAAAAAATATCAGCCATGCCACCTTGAGAATACCTGATCTCGTCTAAAGATTAGCAGAGTCGGGCCTGGTTACTACTTGGACTACTGGGAATACCAGGTGCCACAGTGAGGGAGCAGCGGCTCTACTGGAAACTGTTGTTGTATCCTTAGGCAAGAAACTTCACCCACACCGCGTAGTATGTGAGGGTTGGTGGCGGTCGGAGGGGCCGATGGGGCAGATTGGCAGTCTCGCTTCCGTCAGTCTGAACCAGGGCAGCTGTGGCTACAATAGGCTTACCACCACCACCTCCCTAACTGTAGTGAATGAATAATGCAATGCAAGACTGAATTTTGGCGCTCCTCTCTGAATTTCATTGTCATACTTGCATGATTTATAGTGTCATATTTTTGAGCCTGTTACAACTTTCGGCAGGATGATATTTTAAACCGAATACACTTTGTGAATGTGTATGGAAGATTAGAATATTGTGTATAGCGCTTATTAAGGGATACATATATATTCCAGTTTCTCAGAGAACTCAAAAATGCTCTATTTGCATTTTGCCTGAATTGTTCTGTCACAGATAAAACTCCAGACTTCTCCTAAGTTTTTAAACCCATAAACCATCACTGGACTCGTTCTCTATAATCAAAAGGCCAGAACTCTTCTAAACAAGGGTGTAAAGTGATATTTTATTACAATGTACAAAACATTTACAGTCACTTTAGCACATTTCTGACAGATAACCATAATATTGTCTGAGTATCAGCATCGAGGTAAAAAAAACACTCCACACCAAAATTGCTCTCCCCTAGTTTACACCAATACCAAATTAGCCGGTGGGCCGAGAGCATCTATCTGGTGTCTTTTGTGAAAACACAGGTCTCCATCGAGAGAGAACAAAAAATTCAACATATAAGTAGAACATATTTTACTCAGCGAAACCTGCTTTGCCTCGACCGTGAGGCAATAGTACAGCGAAGCAATCAGCGCACAGCACCGCACAGCTGTTCACTTACAACACAAACAAACAGCGGCTGGAGATCGGCTTTATAAAAGAATAATGCGAGCGTTAGAAGATGGTGAACATTTGCGGACAATTAAGCCATAAACTTTTGCATTAACCAAACTCCAACACGCTACTGTATGTTTATAGATTAGTTTTCTGATTTCCTGAAATTACGCTATTACAACATACGTCTGCACACAAACTAATTATTCTGCTAGTTTCCTTCTTGTGTGGACGCTTTTGGTATTAGTTATTACGTTGGTAAAGTTTCTGTGAAAGATGGGTACAGTGTAGAGATTGTGTAATATATCCATGGGATCCAACGGGAGCACAGCAAAAGCTGACGAACAGATGGGCGGGGTTTGAGTCAGCACAAGCAAAAAGTTACAGATTACCAAAAACTGTGTGAGAAATAAGAGTGGCCACAAACGTAGTTCGATTCCCTGATAAGTGTAGATCATGTCAGCAGAAAGCAGGCTCCTCCGTCAGTGGAGATCTATCAACTGCATGAAAAAGACTGTTGACCCGCTGCTTAAATACTGCGATAAATGGACACAAATATAAATGTTTATGAACTTTTGGTTGCTGAAAGCCACAAACATCACTGCTGGATCAGAGAGGCCATCAAGATCCACAAACAAGGTCCAAGGAGCATAAATCGTGACATGGGATGCAGTCCTGAAGAAGGTGTCAGACATTAGGGGGCGTAAGGGGAAGCTTACAGTGGCACAGTGGCTGAGTGTGTGCAGTCTGCATGTATCTCCCTGTGTCTGGGTGGGTTTCCTCCAGGCACTCCAGTTTTCCCCATCAACCCAAACATGCACCACAGGCACAATACTGCCCCAGCGGCATTGAAGGATGGGTCAAATGCAGAGGATAAATTTCCTTATGGGGACAATAAAGCATACCTTAACTTTCACCTACTAAAGAATATTATACTCAGGTATTTAGCATTAAACTATAACATTTGTTTGTTGTAAAATGCAGTATTGTTCAAAAATTACTTAATAATTGAAACAGGGCCATTGGCTTCAACACTGAAGAACTGATAAGGCCTGCCTATTCGTAGTGATATTTCACCGTAACAAGCAACACATTTTCATTTCTGTGTTTTTATTGTTGATAAACTAACATTTCTGAACTCTATGTATGAGCAGGACACTTTATTTTTGGCTGAGGATAAGGGATAGGTGAAAACAGAAATTGCCGTAGCGCTCAAGCCTCAATACAGGATTACTCAAACATGCATGAATCAATCGAAAAACTAATTTGAGTAGAGTAAGCTAATGATAAGAAAGCACTAACATGGCTAAATAACATTTTGACTCAACCTCCTGCCCCCCCTCCTCAAACTAAATTATATCATTTCATATTGAACATAAAGCTTTTGTCACTTGTAGACTTTCTCACGGTGGGAAACCTTTTACTTAAGTAAGAGTACTGTTACTTCAATAAAAAAATATTACATATGAGTAAAAGTATGCTACTAGAAAAGTACTCTGAAAAGTTACTTAAATACCCACCTCTGCTCATGGCTAATGGCACAGCTAACGCTGACAGACGACAGACTCTTTTTCCCCTTTTTCCACTGCAGACACACGTTTTGAGTTTGTGGTGCAGAATTTACAAAATGCTGGGCCATAATTCATCCACCCACAGCTGAAAGTCCGCTGTGAAGTTTGTGGAAAAGTTTCAGTACTTTTGTTTCTATTTTCTCAAGAGGTGCTCAGAATACCAACTATACCACAGAGGTAAAAGTTATATAGCAGATTTGAATCATCTGTGGAGTTGTGATTGCACAGTTTGAATTGGATTTGAATTTGGCTGTTGGCTAGAATGTTTTTGAACAAGTTTGATTAAAAGAAATATGTATTTAAAAGCAGGGCTGAAAGATGAATCACAACCAAATCAAAATCGCAATTTGAATAGTCACATCACGGTCATATGAGACAGTCATATCACAAACACTGCAATTATGTAAAGGTAGAGTATGTAACTTTCTGGAGGTGGCACGTCACGGGCATGACTCCATGGAAATTGAAAATTGAAATCATACTTTGGAGCATTCTCTGTAAAGATAGTTTTACTGCCGAACATTATTAACCTTGCACAGCAAGATGGATTATCGCGATATTTGTGAGTTCACAAACTCACAAGAATCCATCTTGGCGAGCCCCCGCTGATGCGATAGGGCCTGACAGGTGGCTGGAGACCAATCACACAGCAGCACTTAGGTTTGTGTGGAAGTCAAAGGTGAAGCACTCAAACAAACCAAAACAAACATGGCGATGCTGACAGATGTACTTCAGCTTATTTAAGCGCCAATTCAGATTATTTAGTTTGTGAAAAATGTGCAGAAAGTAAGCACTCTGTGCATTTGTGGACTGGGAAGATGGCTGCACTTTTCTCTCAGCTGGATGTAACAAAAGTTTGATTTTTTGTCTTGTTCCGCTGTTGTGAAACTTCGACTAATCAGATTCAAATAATCGTCATGATGTTACACATTTTCTGATCGCTTTCAGCAAGACCCATCAGTTCAGAACTCTGTTCAGAGTGACACACATATCAGTCTGGTGTGAGCCAGGTTAGAAGATTACAGCCAAAGGAACAACCTTTCTGTTGAAACAAGCAGGTGTGGGTCCTGCTCCTGGGTCAAATAAAGAGTCAGGTTTGTGGAGATGCAAGTCACAGTAAGGAGGCATGTTTTTTCAGTGCAATAAACACAACAACAACAACAAAACATGCTTTTTAGTCTTTGCTTAACTAAAAAGTTACATACTGTGACTTTAAAGATGGAATATGTAACTTGGTGGGGAATCCGTCACCTGCTTGTCAGTATGGGGATATTATTGCTTTGCCTAGAATGTTTCACAGTATGGCATTAAACAGTTCATTCTTGTATTTATTCAATTGCAGGTGTGTCAATTGCTGAACAAAAACATGAAACACATGCATTGCATTGTCTCCAAGAAGATACTTAAGTTTCCAGTTATACAGCCAATCTCCATATGGTGGAACATTTCAGGCGACGCAATAATCTCCATGGAGACAAGCTAGTGACAGAAAGTCCACCAAAGTCCATCAAATTGGTACCAATATCATTAAAGAGTGTGACATAGGCTTGTGGGCTGAGCATTGCACAGAATCTTACAGCTAATCGTAAGGAGAGTTCAAACAGGGCCAAGCAGGGATTGTTAAAACACATGCATGGACGACATCTAAAACCTTTAGGCATGATTTTGATGAGGGAACAATGAGGGAACGACATTATAACATGGTAGAAAGCTCAAAAAATGTTCCATAATGCCCCCTCTTTAATGCAAGATAGACAGACACACATGCACACACACACACACACACATTACTCACCATGTTATTCTAGTCAACAAATTAATGATTTACAAAAACAACCACAACAATATATAATCCATTCCAACACATTGCAGCATCATGGGAAACCGACGCTATTCCCCGGTGTCCCTGTGAGGGGTTATAATTTGTTTACGAATTTCTTTAATAGACTGGGACTTTTGACTTTTTCCAAATAAAGCCCAAATGTCAGGAAATGTCTTGTTTTGACGTCTCGAGGGGTGAATGGAGCGTGATGTAAGTGGGTGCATTTCTGACATAACCAAAGGGCTCTCTCTTCACTTCACTTATTCCACTGGCGCTGATCGCATTAGTGGAGTAGAGCCAAACGCTACTGAGTTTCTGAGGGAGACGGCTCCAACTCCAAAGAAAGTGCTGAGCTCACGGAACGGGGCACGGTAAAGTATGACAGGGAAATTAGGGCGGGTAA
Organism: Periophthalmodon schlosseri; assembly: GCA_000787095.1. Taxonomy (NCBI): domain Eukaryota; kingdom Metazoa; phylum Chordata; class Actinopteri; order Gobiiformes; family Gobiidae; genus Periophthalmodon; species Periophthalmodon schlosseri. Next base: position 17,513 of record KN479353.1, on the reverse strand, counting down.
ACGCAGGGGTTAGTCTGAATGATGAGCAGAGGTAGGAGTAGCCAAAAATGTACTCAAGTATGAAGCAGAGCCGGCCCGTGGTATAAACAAACTAAGCGGTTGTTTAGGGCCGCAACATCCTCAGAGAGCTGGCCCTCAAAGCGTATAATGTTTTGCTTTTTGATTATTACAACGTGCTTTTCTTACATGGCCATTGATTTATTTATCTAATCAGTTTGTATTTCTTTTATTATGATTGTTTTTTTTAGGGGGCCACAACCAAAATCTTGTCTAGTGCCGCCAAACGCCTAGAACCGGCCCTTGTACAAAGACTGTTACTGTGAAAATGCTAAAACAAATTAAAAAGATATTAATTACACTTTGTAATGACTATGCTTTAATTAGCCTAATAAAGAACGAATCCATAATTCATAATGAAAAAAATAGTTTGTTAATAAGAATTCAGATTCAGGCTAAGTTAGTACTATTTAATAATAACTACAACTAATTAACTAACTAAAGCATGAATAAAGGGTTACCAAGGGATGTAGTTGGGGTTTTTTTTGTCTGTTTTTTACAATAAACCCACCTCTAATCAAAGAAGAAACAAAGATAGATTAGTTTAATGTCATAATGTGGAACATTCCAGGAAAATTCCAGGCATCATCTTCATGGAGACAAACACAATCAACGTGCATCCCGCTAATGAAACTACTGCACATCGCATCAGGTTTGTCAAGTTGTTGTGTACAGTTTTGTATCATGTTTTTGTATATATAGAGAGAATTGTCATGTGGGAGCACGGGTGACATCGGCTTCTGGGCTAAGTATTGAACTGAATCTTACAGCTAACCGTAAGAAGAGTTTGAATAGGGCCCACAAGAGATCGCTAAATTACTGAAACATGCATGGATGGCAACTCAAACCTTTTTAGGCATGTTTTTGAAGAGGGAACAATATTATATTATACCTGTTACTGAAGGGAATACATAATATGACTCAAGTACAAGTATAAAGTACATTGTGATGAAAATAAATGGTCATGGTCACATTTTTATACAGCGCTTTTCCGCCTTCAAGGCGCTCAAAGCGTTTTACATCAAGGAACCACTCACCCACTGACACACACATTCATACAACAGTGTACAGAGACACTGGGGGCGAGGTGGGTTAAGTGTCTTACCCAAGGACACGACAACAGCATTCATCTGTGGGAGCTGGAATCGTACTGCCATCCTGTGGATCAGTGGAACGGACTCCTCTTTTTTTTTTTTTTTTTTTATGTTGAGAGCGGAATTCAAAGCACCAACCTTTGGATCAATGGACAAACGTTCTATCAACTGAGCTACTGTCATTAAACCCATATTAAAAATCACCAATAAGTGTCATTAATACATTAGAGACAATTGGGTCTATAGCGTTTGTGGTGAAAGTCGATTCGTATTTTTCTACTCTACACTGCAATATTGTGCAGTGCAAACATGGAGCAAGTCTACTGGCCCATGATTCTGACCATGTCTTGGGAAAATGTTGTGCAGACAGGTTCATTGCGTTTGAGACCTAACGTTAAATTTATAAACTACTACCTTTGTAAAACCAACAAAGAAAGCAAAGGAACTTTAAGGGGGATAAAACATGTCATTGAGGTGCATCCATCACATTTTTATTTCATTTTCAGCACATATTTTCCAACAACCACAGAAAGCAGAGAGCGCCAATTCCATATTAATGTGGTTATATTATTATTTTAAAATGTTCATTAAAAAGTAAAACTATGCAATGATATATTTATTACAATTTGTGTCAAAGTGTCTTGAGGACCTAAATCTTGTGTTTCGTCCCGCCCCTAATCAAGACAAATTTGCACAAGTTTGCAGTAGTCAGACGGTCTAAACTAGTGCATGAATACTTTATAAATACCATCTGTGTCTCTGTCTTGCGGGTTGTCTTATGTCACTCCCACACAGCACCACAGCCAACAGAACTCGTGCACTAGGGCTGGAATCGACTAAAGAAATTCTTGGTCGACTAAAGTTCTGCCGATCGATTAGTCGACTAAAAAGGGGGCGTGGCACAAGCTCTCAAAACTATTACGTATCTCTATGTATCTGACCCAAACTGCACTCACAAGACTCCACCTGCACGGGAGTTCATGCAAAAACAACTATTTATGCAGAAAAAAGTAGGAAACAATTTATATAAAGTATAATCTGCCTTTTCACAAGTATTCAGCTAACTCACGCTCTCACTAACTTCTCCTTTCTGCTGTTGCCCAAATCCTTATAATCCAATTAATCATCGAATATGTGTTAGCAGTTAATACCTCGTACCGTAGAAGTAAAAGGGGACAAGAATATAACATGGTTATATAACACGGTTAAAAGGTCAAAAAAGTCAATTTTGCATGAAGTGTGGTGTACTTCACTGTTTTTTCTGTTGGCCAGTTTTTATTTAATATTAAACTCAAGGAGTATTTTAAAAAGTAAATTAAAAAATCACAACAATATGTATTCTTGTCTCTTTTTGAGTGCTGTCTTTGTGTTAAATAGTCTATAATGAACAATTCAAAATAGTCTATTATTTATATCACTACTATAATACTTGTGGTGGTTCAATTCCCAGTATTGACTTGTGGAGTCCATGAGCGAAACCCGTTACTCTCTACTCTCACAATAGCCTTGTTTCCACTGGTTCATTTTCAGCAGGGGCTGCAAGTGTCTCCGCTGTCTAAAGTGAACCGTACCACCCTGTTTGATGCATCTAACATGAGCCAAAGCCAATGCATTACATACAGAGGCGCTAAAGTGCTGTGTAGAGGCGCAGAGACGTGAAATAAATGCAGAAAAAGCGGACGATAAACCAGAAGTAGTTCTGTGTTTACTAAACGTTTGGGGTTTTTTTGAATCGCTGAGATCTGCCTAACGATTAAAACTATAATTCAGATATGATTTAGACTTTATTTATTAAGAAAACGTGAGCTATGTTTGGATTACGTCACTGTCTCACGTAGCAGAGCCCCGCCCCTGGACCCGGAAACGCATTGAAACGCAGGTCGGCTAGAGGGAGCCACGCCAAACAAACCCGCTCCAAGACAACCGTGGACCCGTAGAAAAGAGGCTTATCAATTTGTAATAAGTAGCTGGTGGTCTGCCCCATTGAATGAAACAAGCATAATGTTTGTCTGAGCCTGTATGATTTATATAACTATTATTACCCACTTTATTTGATGCAAGCAATTTTTCTATTTCATTTTTTTTCTGAATGACACACCAATTTGCAAAATGTCACAAAGCACTCAATAAAAACTACAGGCCAACAAGAGAACAGGAGCAAATTACCACTGTTACATAGACACAAGACCGGCTGCATATTGACTGCTTGTAAATGGGCTGGCCTAGACTCCTCTAATTGTGTGAGAGAGCAAGCATCTTGGTCAGGACTAGACAGACCCATCGATAAATGTCACAATATAACTAAGAGGTAACAATGACTGTGAGAAGCAAAAACTTGTGATGTTAAGAAAACATATTAAGCATTGTTGAGGCTTTAATTCCCTTAAACACAATCTGGTATTGCACATTTTCAAACATAAACTAACATCTGCATTTGGAAAACACACTTTATAAAGTACAACTCTGTTTCCAATGACGTATTTAGGCATTGGAGCTCCCTCTGCTGTCAGCAACGGGAATTAACAAGATTTTTTTTTACATAAATCCAGTCTAAGAAGAAAACATGGAAGCTTCTGGTTGTGGGAAAAGTGTGCTACATATCTGTTTTAACAATTTTCTTTTTTATAATTTTTGTATTTTTTTTATACATATATTTTGAGCAAAAAACAAAATAACAATAAGGAAATGTTTTGCCACTTTGCTAATGTAATGCTGTCAATATTATTTAAATAGGGGGTTTTGCACTTCTGGGGTATTAATTGCTAACACATAACATATTTAGGTTACCATGTTACCTTTTATTGTTTTAAAAATGTTATGTCACTCTCCCTTCAGAGCGATATCACATTACAATCGGCGTGCATCCCGCTAATGAAACTCCCGCACATCGCATCAGGTTTGTGAAGTTGTAGTGCGTTGTTTTATATCATAATTTGTATATTTATGGAAAATCGTCGTGAGGGAGCACGAGCGATGTAAGCTTGCGGGCTGAGCATTGCACAGAATTGTACAGCAAACCGTAAAGTGGTTCGAATAGTGCTGGGGAGAGATCGCTATATTGCTCAAACATACATGGATGACGTCTAAAACCTCTTTAGAAATGTTTTTGATGAGGGAACAATGTTATAACATGGTAGCAACCCCCAAACAGCCTCTCTTTAAAAAACGCTTCAATCTTTTGATATTTTGACTATAATTAATCTTTATGCAAAACAATATATGTAAATTCACTACAATAAGTTGCTCCATTTGCATTAGTTCTGTTATTGCCTGGCTGTTTCATTTCTATAATTGTTTCAGCCATTACCAAAACATCCATAAAAACACTCTAAACTAGCCCTGCATTTAGCACTAATGGAGCGATAAAGTGCAAAAGCAAGCTAGCAGAGGTCAAACAAACAGCTCATAGCGTGGGTGTACAGGGGACCGCCGGAGGTTCAGGTCAAACACTGGATTTGTTTTGCTTTTAAAATGTAATACGCCTTTTCGTTGCAGGCCCATCCCTCACGTGCGCTAAACTGAGCGAAGATCTGGGCAGCGCGTTCAATCAGAGGCCCTGCCATTATGTCGGCACCCCGCTATGAATCATGGGATTGATGATGCGCCCTTGCGAGGGGACTAGTAATTTCTACAGCTGTGGAGATGGAAGAGGGAAGGAATTGATGTGATATAGAAGACAGGAGGAAGGAGGAGTGGTAATGGGGTGAAGAGTTAGGACGGCCATGCCTACTCCCGCCCTAATCGACCAATTACGACCAATCAGGAAAAATGTGACAAGGATTATAGTGTAGCGGTGGGCGGGACTGACCGAAATGGCGATGGTAATATCTTTTGGGACATTCAAAATAATGATAATTACATGATATTTTTGCAATCGATAAAAATATGGCTATAAATGTTTTGATTGAGGTTAAAAAAATCAAACAAGTGAATGGATTGTAAAACAGAAAGTACAGAAATATGACTCTTCATTGGTTTTGGCTTCTGTTGGCTTTTGTATTGCTGTGAAAACATATATATACCTTGTTTGAAAGTTTGCACTGCAAGTTGAAAAAAAGATCAGTTTTGACAATTTAATTCTATATTCAAATCTAAGAAACCTATTCAAAATTATGAATAATGCAGCACCACCTCCATTTATTAAACTCTGCTCCAAACAAACTCTGTGAACCCAAATTGCCCAGTTCCAAAAAGATCGTCGGCCTTTTCTTTTCAAACCATCAGACCGTGGAATCAGCTTTCAGACTCTTCAACCTGTAATTGTCTGTAGATTTTAATCATTTCACTAGAAATTTGAAAAAGCATATTTGAGATAATCAACCGTGTCAACATCACTTAAGTTAATTTGTACTGTACTGTATTCACTAAAAAACGTGCACATAATGATCTTTAATATCTTATATGGACTGTAGGAAACATGATGTATTTGAAATGGTGACACTTTGCATTGTACTGTTATAATGTAACTGTAATGAAATTAAATGTGTATTTTAATGTGTTTTCACCTACCCAGAGACTGCAGATGGAAAGTAGCAGTAGCTAAATCTGGAACAAATCATCTTCTCTTTTGTAAGATTAATGAATTTGTACATGGTCCCTGACAAATAAAGAATAAACTAAAACTAAAGTAGTTTATAGTAAAGTAGTATCACATAATTCACAGTTCACTGTTATGGGAGTGTACCAGTATTGTACAAATGCTTCATATTACATAAAATTCCCTTTTTAGTGCAACCATAAGTGTAAAACCCTATTCATGGGTTCCTGATTTCTGTTATAGATGCAAGATATTGAGGACTTTTTCCTTATTTTTGTTGTTTCTTGCCATGGAAACAGCAGAGGTCGGTAGAGTAGCCAAAAACTGTAAAAGTAAGAGTAACGTTACTTCAAAATAATATTACATATATTACAAAGTAGTGGTCCAAGAAATTACTCAAGTAAGAGTAAAAAAGAAAGAGTAAATGTAAATAACGCACAAAATCTGGTATTTTCAAAGAATAGACACAAAAATGACAAACTGGAGGAGTGGTTCAAGAAACACAAAAGTCCAAATCATTTCATATTGTCAACATAAAGCTTTTGTCACTTGTAGACTTACCCACAGAGGGAAGAGTAATCACAACTTTTACTCAAGTAAGAGTACTGTTACTTCAATAAAATATTACGCAAGCAGGAGTAAAGGTATGCTGCTAGAAAATAACTCTGAAAAGTACAATTTCTTAAAAAAGTTACTCAAATAAGTATAACAGAATAAACATAACTGGGCACTACCCACCTCTGGGAAATGGTCCTGCTTTTCATCATTCCATGGACAGTCTGTCAGTAACAATCAGATATGACTATGGGCTTACATGCTTTAGATTCTAATATAAATCACCAGCCACTTCAGCCTCTCTATCGCCACTGGTTAAGAAAGGTATGTTACTTCTATGGGGTATTAAGTGCTAACACATAACACATTTAGATCGCCATGTTACCTTTTATAGTTTTGAAAATGCTTTATTCGAGCTATCACAACACAATCAGCGTGCATTCCGTTAATGAAACTACTGCACCTCGCATCAGGTTTGTGAAGTTGCTGTGTACAGTTACAATATCATGTTTTTGTATATTTATGGAGAGTTTGAGGGAGCAACTTCTATGGGGGTATTAAAGAGGGGGTATTTGACTTCTATGGGGTATTAAAGAGGGGGTATTTGACTTTAATGGGGTATTAAAGAGGGGGTATTTGACTTCAATGGGGTATTAAAGACGAAGTATTTTACTTCTGTGAGGTATTAACTGTAACACATAATATATTTAGATCTCCATGTTTCCTTTTATTATTTTGAAAATGCTATATTCGCCCAAAACAACATATTAACATGTTTTATAAGTTTACGTTAGACCATGGGAGAAAGAAAAAAAAAAAAAAAGCTTTTGCATAATACAAGATTCCGAGAAAGGTACCTCCAAAAATGTGTTCACACACTGCTTTATACAGGCTTTTGTGATTTTATTGCAGAGGTGTTGACTTATCAGTCCAAGACACATTTTATGATTAGGGTAGGCGACCTGAACATGTGCCTGCAGGTTAAACTCTGGCTAAAAGCTGACATTTCAGACCCATCTTACACACTGGGGGCTTATGTAAGAATTTCTGCTCAATCTCACAATTCTTTCTACATTACAACCAGGGCTCCAGACGAACATTGTTTTCCAGGAGCACAGTAGCCCCTGACTGAAATCTTTTAGGAGCACATCCAGAAGATTCTGGGGCACATGGTATAAACTGATACATTTTTTCCTAGTTAATATTATGGAGCCAATTTATATGCTTTATTTTAATGTTTAATTGTAATGTATCCAGCTAAAAGGTGTTTAATGCAGACAGACTTATTTATAGTGAAAGGTGAAAGCAAGAAACATGTCAAAACAGATCTGGTTTGAAAATAAATCATATATTGAGTGAATGTAAGTTTACTATACAATGGAATAAGAATTGTCTACATTTCTCTCAATGCTCCCTCTCATTATTCATATGTAGTTTCACATATAGTTTGATTAATAATGTATTCTGTGCTCTTCTTTCATATGAGGATCCTCTTAAAGCACAGAGACTGCAGATTAGAGTGAACAGCAGTACAGCTGTCAAACATTGACTGTATATATGCAGTCAGTGCCTCATGCTAACACACTTAGCTCCTAAGCTTCACTTTTATCAGAAACTACAGTCCCTGCAAATGTTCTCTGTGGGGACACAGGGGGGAGTGAGTTTACAAAGGTTACTGTGCGTTTAACTAAAGCTACTCTTTGAACACGCTGAAAAACTTTGGTGATTAAAAAAGTGATGGAAGCCTGTGTCGCGTGTGACTGTCTTTTTATTAGAACAAAAAAGGTGGTTGAATTTAAGCCTCAGACGAGTCCTGGATCGATACTAGAGGTGTCCACGGGTCACACTCGGCACTGACCGCCGCTGTAGGCTCACAGACCCAGCCTGAGCGGCCTGAGCTCAGCCTCCGCTCAGCTGTGTCTGCCGCTGCTGTGGGAGCAGAGGGGAGGCGGAGCCAAGACGAGGGGAGAGACAGCAAATACTAAGCAGTACTGACTGAGGAAATAATTTAACCTCTGTGAATTTGTACACACCTCACACAAACAGCCAAAAATAGGGGCAAAATGAAAGCATTTGGTCGCAGTCTGGAGCCCTGATTACGGCACATGAGAGGTCACAGGAGCAGCAGCTAATGCAGTGCAAATATGCTGTGCAAATATATTTGTTCATGCTAATTTACACTTAATGTCTTAATGATTTGACACTGTTTGGCTAGTAAATAGAACATGCACTGTGCTACAAAGATAGATGACCACAAATGGAACATTAAAGGCCCTGTACCTGATTTTTATCCAAGTATTTGAGCATGTATTTTGTCTTGTCCCAGCACATATACATTGTACAAGCAGCTCTTGAGGTCGAAATAAGTCTGCTGCGTTTTATGGTCCAAGAATGAGGGAGTGTATGTTAGCATGCTAGTTGTTGTTAGCTTCAACATCATGGCAAAAAAAACATTCTGAGATGTAAAACGCTTATAAATTCATAACTTTGGACCACTGCAAACTGTTTAAAATGAACTAGTTCTGTTTTTCACGTTTTAAAAACAGTAAAAATCAGGTACAGCGCCTCTATTTTCAAAAGATTTATGGAAGAAGGTAAGTTTAAAACACTGCAGACAAAAACACAAAAAACAAACTCTGGCAAAGGCCATGACAAAGTCCTGGTTCCCAAATTTCCACGTTTTAAGTGCTTAATCTGTAATAAAAATTTTGCTCACCTATGGGATGCAGCGGTGTCCAAAAATGGCGCAGAGCAATAACCAGGGCAGCACCGGGAACAGAGAAGGAGAGAGACAGTTAGTACGGTCGTATATTTTCGGGGCAATTTTAGCTGGTTTTGCTCCAGAGAGTTTGAGAAGCCAAAGAGGACGAGAGAAAAGCTTTTAATGTGCGCTAACAAAATAAAAAGAACAATGCGCTAAAAAAGTCAAAGTTCAAATAGTATGTTTTATTCAGGTTTTGTAAACCATTTTGGACAGCATTGCATTGTCTTTTATATTATTACCTAATGACAAAAAAAGATCTAAATAACTGTCAATCTTGTAAGGCTGTCCTCAAAACATCAATGCGACAATATATAGTGACAGACCCCATGCACATATTGATAGAAGATGATGTGTTGCAATACTTTTAAACAAAATATTATTATAAACTGATTGTTAAGTTATGAAATGGACTTCTTTCTGACTAGTGCATTAAAGTGTAAGCCGCTGAGGTGAAAAAGTGACTTCGTCCATTGTGTTCTAAATGTAAGGGCATTGTGGACATGAAATCCCAATGCGTTTTGTTATTCAGCACAATAATAACATTGTTTTTGTAGACTTTTAAGACCCTTTTTAGTGGTGTTTGCATCAGGATATGTATTGCACCGGGAGCTACGTGGTAATACCCGGCCCTACAGTCTTGTACAGCACCTCGTGGAGTCTCTAAGCCGTTTTACTTGTCTTATTCACTCTAGATATGGAGGTGATGGTGAGCTACTGCTGCCCTTCGGCGGACAATTTCTTATCACTTCCAATCACACACACGTTTATAGTACATTTAGTGGAGATGAATGGATAGTGTCCTGCCCAGTCCACTGGCTATAGCTGAGATGGAACTGGGAACTTTCAGGTTATTTGATGTCCACACTAAATATATGTCACTGAAACTAAAAAGAGTGACTGCGTTTAATTAATGAATAATAATAACGCCTTACACTTGAAAGTGTTACACTGTACTCATTATTCATTCACTCCATGCTCAGTGGTGGTAAGGTTCATACTAGGTTAGGTGGGTGAAGTGTCATGCCTAAGGACACAACAACAGACCCTCAGATGATTTCACTGGCGGAAGAGATGAGCTGAGCCACTGTTGCCTCAACAGCTTTTTCACTTTATCAGTAGGAACTTGAAGCACTGCCTCCCAGGGGCTAAGACCATTGTCTATAACTCGCTAGTACACAGCAGCCTTGATTACTGCGCTACCATCTGCACCCTCATCTATCAAAGGACAAGATTTAACCTGAAAGGGCACAGAGAAGAGCAGCATGTTTTGTAACTTCTGATGCAAAAAGCAGTGTAACATCTATTAGACGGAAAACTCTTGAGGAACATCAAAAACATCAACGACCCACCCGCCTCACTCCAGCTGACCACCGAACCAGATCTAATCATCCAAACAAGTATCGGACCTTAAAACCCAATAGGACCCAGTATAAGAACTCATTTTTCCACGCAATCACCGAATGGAATCATAGTTTTAAGCCTGACTTTGAACACCGTTAAAAGTCGTCTGGCAAAACCTGAACAACGCTCTCTTTCATCGGAGTGATATCCATTTAGAATTTGCCGATTAATCAACCAAAACTAAAACTAAAGACTGAAACTAGAATAGTGTTAGTGTCAATTTTGATACCACGGACTCGATACTCAATACCGATTCCGATACCACGACGATCATAAAAAACACTTTATTTAGACGATAGAATGTCATTTTCAGCATTAAATAATAGTACTCTCTTTTATATTATCAGATGGTGTTATCTGGATGTCATCCCTCAGTTGTTCAGGTAGGTTCCATAGTGGTCCATGGGCGTATACTAGTGTGAATGTGACTTTTTTAGCATCGATACTTGCTCAAATGGGTATCTAGATTCATTACTAACTCTGATTCGATACTTTGGACAACCCTAAACTAGAATAATATTAGTGAACACGCAACAAACTTCCCCCTCCAGAAAGTACTTGTTTCAGCAGAACTCTTAACCGTTTCCTCATGTTTCTATATACTTGTCAGTGTTTGGAGGAGACAGAGAGTCCGGCGGCGTGGGGGTCCGGCGGTGGGGGGGTCCGGTGGTGTGCTCTTCTGACATAGCACCTGTCAGCCGAAGCACCAGCCCTGAGGCGGTGCAGACAGAGGCAGCAGCATCTGGACCGGCCACAGAGACCCGCACAGTCCTGGAGCTCGGCCAATATATTCACACTCACCTGGGGAATAGTCCACCCTGCCTAACCCCATATTTCTCCCACATTTCTGCTAGTGCTGCTGGAACTGAAAATTTACACTCAAGTGAAAGTACAGTTACAAGCCCTGTATCTGACTTTTTTCCATGTTTTTGACCAAATTCTGGTCTCTTGAGGTCAAAATAAGCTGTCCGCATCTAATTAAAAAGCATTTCAGAAAGTGCGTGTTAGCATGCTACTTGTGAAAAGTGATAAGTGAGTCATAAGAAAAATACTCGAACATTTCCGCTTCAAATTGCACTCATTACAACTCCATGCTTCTATTAGAAAAACTGTCATGTTAAAACTTCCAAAGTGAAATGTTGTTCTAAAGTTGACCACAGTTTCTTTAAAATTCTTACCTTTCCTTGCCAGTCAGTCACGGCTTGTTAATCCTCTTAAAAGTGCCTGTTACCTGTATCATAATGATGCTAGCTGTGTCCCCACATGCTAACTCGTCCCTCCACAGTTTAAGCTGCTAGCAGGAGATGTGTTTATGCAATCTGCCCGGAGATGTGATATCCACAAACTACGTGCAGATAAACTAAAATATACACAAAACAAAAGAACACATATCCTAAATTGACTTCCCTGGATAATTGTGTCACAGGTAGAATTATTACGCACTTTGTAAGTCCATAAGTTTATCACCAGACACATTCTGAGCATTTCTGACGTCATTTCAACTACGTGCCTATATTAGCGTGTCTTCTACATTGCTTAAATTGCTAGCTTTTGTTTTGTTCATGGTTTAATGGCTAAAACTTTATGCAAACGTGGAATGTTGTTACAGAGTTGACCAAGATTGCTTTAAAATTCTTCCTTGCCAGTCGGTCGTGGCTTGTTAACCCTCTTAAAAGTGCCTGTTGCCTATATCTTAATGATGCTAGCTCTGCCACCACATTTTAACTCGCCGCTCCACAGTTTAAGCTAGAGATTTGTTTATACAGTCTGACTGGAGATGTGATATCAACGAAGTATAGCAGATAAACTAAAATATACAGGAAAGAACTTTAAATTTGCCCAGATAATTAGGTCAAAGGTAGAATTACTACAGTTTTTAAGTCCATCAATTATCACCAGACTCATTCTGAGCATCTCTGATGTGAAACTGCATTCCAACTACATGGCTTATATTAGCATGCCGGTCACGTTGCTTAAATACATAGCTTTTCTTTTGTTCATGGTTTAATAGCTACAACTTTATGCAAACAAAATGAGCAGTTGTTCTAGAGTTGACTGAGATTGCTTTAAAACTTTGCCATGCAGGTTGTTTGTGGCCTGTTAACGCTTCAGAGTTTACGCTAATCAGAGATGTGTTTATGTTGTCCAGAACTTTAAACTAATCTAATGTGTAGATTAACTAAAATATACATGAAAAGACACAGTTAAAAGCTCAAAAAGTCAAAAACAGTCTGTGTTATAACATTGTTCCGTCGTTAAAAACATACCAGGAGTTTTGCTTCATTCACGCTTGTTTCATTAATCCTGTTTATGAGTTTGTCTTGCTCGGACCCTCAGAAATCACTCAGTTTCAAGTTGGATAGCATGATCAAAACTGCGTTCATTACAGCTACGTGCTTGTTAGCATGCCAGTCAAGTGGCTTAAATATCCAGCTTCATGGTTTCATAGCGAAAACTTTATGCAAACATGATGAAATGTTGCTGTAGAATTGACCAAGATTGCTTTAAAACTCTGGCTTCTTAACCTTCTTTAAAGTGCCTGTTGCATGTATCATAATGATGCTAGCTCTGTCCCCACATGCTAACTGGGCCCTCCACAGTTTAGAGATGTGTTTATGCAGTCCGGCTGAGAGCATGAGTTCAGATGTGTTTACTGTGAGAGAGTGTAAACTCTGTGCCTCATTAGAGACAGGGGCAGAGTGGTGTCCAGTCAGCAGCCACCCTCTGCTTTAGCCCACATGGAAGAGATGGACATAATATGAGCCCAAAATGTACTCATACTTTCAAATAATAAGGGGAATTTTTAACAAGTAAATAAAATAAGAAAAGGTTGAAAATAAAAGTGGACAGATTATTGAGATGTTGGTAAAGGAGCTCAACAGTCCCACCCACCTCGAAGTCCGCTCTGGTTCTAGAAGTAAATTTTCCATTTCCGTAGACTTTTTAAAAATTCAAAAATTAAGAAGTCAAAAGGGACCGTGAAGGCTAATCAGCTATGTGGTAACGAATATCCAAAACGCGGCTGGTTTAAGGCCAAAAAGTATGTTTAAAACTCACAAATTGGCAAAATGTTTTAATAAGTTAGCTGTTTATAAAGTTTCAGAAACAGATTTGAAATAAAATGACAGGTCTTGTGATCTTTAAGTAGCTGATTAGCCCTGAGCAAACTTTCAAACTAGACTCAAAATTTGAATATTGAGTATATATCTTTTGAAATTAAAAAAAGATTATTAAAAAAAGGAAAACATTTTTTGTAAACTTGTTGAAACAAAAAAAATACTGAGATTATCACCAGCCCTTCTCCAAAAAAAGTTAAATTTGGGCTCAAAACAGCCTCCTCGTGTGTCGGGGTTTTAAAATCCTACATTCTGTAACATACTTCACAGTTTTGCATTTTATTTTGAGATTTAAAACAAACTTTAAATCTTTGTGAAGATATTATTGCTAATGTTCCACGGCTTGGCATTAAACTTTTGGACACCAATTAGACTAAACATTACACAATGTATCTTGTATTTTCAAAGGACATAAACATGAACAAAACTAAATCATATCTGAAGGAGCTGTGACAGAAACACAAATGTTCAAATCCTTTATTTAAAAAAAAAAAAAAAAGGACTCTTGTGAGCTTTAAGCCATGTTGTTTCATTCACAGCCCTTTATTATGAGTCTGTCTACATCTCCAAACCTCAAAATGCTCTGCTCCACCTTTTTTTTTGATGAGGAAACAACATTATAACATTGATCAGAAAATAGCGTAATATGGGCCCTTAACATTGTCAACATAAAGCTTTTGTCACTTGGAGACTTACTCACAGTCGCCAAAACTTTTACGCAAGTAAGAGCACTGATACACTCTTACTCAAGGGTAGGTAGGACTAAAAGTGTCTGAAAACTACTCCAAAAAGTACAATTTTCTAACACCCTGGTCTTATTGTGTTGTGTTTGGGACAGGAGCAGTGCTGGGTGATCGATGGCTTTGGTGATTTTTCATGAGCTGTGCCACTGCAGAGGAGCTGTCGGAAATACGCTCGGAAAATACGCTCGGATCTCGCCACTCTCGCATTTGAATGTTTCCGAACGATTCATGTGGAACGCCGGCACATTATTCTCCCTCTCTCCAAGTTCTGAAGGCAAACTTTATTTCAGTAACGTGTCATTAGAGGAGACGCATGGGGTTGTTTATGTTTGGGATTGATTTGGTAAAACAATAAAAGCAGGGATGTATGCGTTGTGTACAAGTGCCTCCTCTGACTTTTTGATGTATACCTTATGATTTCATTTTAATGGCGCAATATTTTCCCTTTTAGACTATTTTGTCCCTATAGAGAAATTTGTAGGGTTGTCAAAAGTATAGAAAATCAAAAAAAAGCCACACTCACAGGACAAAAATGAACCTTTCCTGAATAGCTTTAGAACGATCTCGAGCTGCATCAGAACAAGTATAAGACGACAAAGACTAGTATGGACCACTACGGAACCTACTGGACGACTGAGAGGTTACACAGATATAAGACGGCATCGTAATATAAAAGAAAGTACTGTTGTTTATTATCATCGCGGTATTGGAATCGGAATCGGCATTGAGTATCGAGTCTGTTTCTTAGTATTGAAATCGAAAGTTTGACATTTTAGTACCATGATAACACTTGAAATTTGTATTCTGCATTTGACACAACCATCAACCAGTAGCTAGAATCAGCCGGGATAGATAGTCAAGAGTACCTAGCTGAAGGATTACCATTGCTAAATATATTGCAATCAAATCTAAATTGCAATTTTAATTAGCACATTTTTTGCAATTTTTGGTGTAACAGAATGTCCTCTTGTCCTCTCGTTGGGATTCTTGTCATAGTTAGCTTAGATATGACTGTTCGTGGACGTGTTTAAAAAGTGCCCTGTGAACTGAATCTCGATTTTAAATTATATTATTCATTCATCAGTGATTTAGATGTCATCCATGCATGTTTCAGTAATCTAGCGATCTCTCCTAGGCACTACTCAAACCCTCCTTACAGTTAGCTACAAGATTCCGTCCAACGCTCAGCCCACAAGCCTCTGTCACCCATGCTCCCTCACGACAATTTTCCTTAGATATATACGAAAGCAGTGTACAAAACAATACACTACGACTCATAGCCGCGGGAACGTCATTTTGGAAAGAGGGTGCTGAGATATTTTTATTTATTTTCCAAGGAATGCAGATACAATTTTGCGTTTATACTGTCGGCCTTTGCCACCAACACAATCGCCATCTCTGTTAGGAATAGATCTAGTTTTGCTCAGGGCAGATGCAGCAACCAAAGATACAGCAACCCCGCGGTTCCCCTACTTCCTGCGGTTATGCTACGACTTCACAATCCCGATGCGATTTGCAGTAGTTTCATCAGCGGGATGCTTCAAATTCACATACACTACAGTCAAAAGTTTGGACACGCTTTTTCGTTTTTGCTCTTTCTTTAATTTCATGTCTATTTACATTCTCACTGGAGGCATCAAAACTGAGAATGGAAACATATGGTGTGTAGCAAATACACAACTCAAATAGCCGCACTTTGCTTTTATCACTGCCTGGCACTTTTGGCATTTCTTGACCTTGACACGGCACAGCTGTGAAGTCGAAACCATTTCAGGAGACTTCATTAAGACTTCATAAAGCTCACTGAGAGAAGGTCAAGGGTTTGCAACACTGTCAGCTAAAATATAAAAATAATTGGTTGAGTGATTTAACTTTTTATTTTCTTTGCTACACAATTCCATGTGTCTTTTGTCATATATTTGATGTCTTATGTATGCAAATTTGGAAATTAGTGAACCTAATAAAAAAAAAAAAGAACATTGAAAAAGAAAGTGTCCAAACTTTGCACTTGTAGTTTACATGTATCTACATTCCCTGACTCCATCTCCAAATAAATATTACTTGTAAGTATTTGAGAAAAATTTGGTTTATGGAGAGTCAAAACAGTTACAGGTAGAGAGCTGTGTACCTCTCTCTCCCCTCCTCCTCTCTCTCTCTTTCTCTGTCTGTCACTCTGTCTCTCTCTCGCTCCCTTCAGAGGGGTCATTGGAGGGAGCAGGGGTCAGGACCGCTCCGTCTTTCTCTCCTCTCACTCCCTCTCTCTTCCTAAATATTTCATAACCTACTTCCCTCACTTTTTACACCTTGCCCAGTGCTTCTCTCCTCCTCTGACCTCCCCCATTCCACTCTCTCCTCTCCTCCCTCATTCCCTCTCCATCTGCCTCTTCCTCTCTTTCCTCTGTCCTGCTGTTTGGAAAGACAATGTTTCCCTATAGAACTGCCATTGCACTCTCTGACAGCTGTGCCCTGCCCCATAGGAAATCTTCTTAAAGAGGGGGTATTATGCCAAATGGACTTTTTGGTGTTTTCTACCATGTTATAATGTTCCCTCATCAAAAACATCCCTGAAGTGGTTTTAAATGTCATCCATGCATGTCTGAGTAATCGATCTCTCTCGGGCCCTGAGGGTTAGCTGTAAGATTTGTCCAATGCTCCTTCCACAAGCCTACGTCACCCATGCTCCAACACAACAATCCTCCATAAATTTACCAAAACATGACACAAAACTGTACACAACAACTCGACAAACCTGATGCGGTGTGCAGTAGTTTCATTGGCTGAATGCATTGCAATTGTGTTGTGATAGAGCGAGTGTCTTAACGCGGGGAGCAAAGAAAGGGGAGACTCAGAGCGTCATAATGAAAGTAAAACTTATAAAACATGTTAATACATGGTTTTCAGCGTATACAGCATTTTCAAAACAATAAAAGTTAACATGGTGATCTAAATATGTTATGCGTTAGTAGTTAATACCCCATATAAGTAAAATATCCCTTCTTTAAAACATAATTTGAAGGAATTATATTCTGCTTTCAGATTGGATAATTCTCTTTAAAACCAAAGCACCAAATTATAACATTAAAATGCTTTGGCCATCATGCCCAATGTGTTTGTACTTAATAAATCAGCACTCACAATATCAGTAATAATAATTCATTTCATTTTACATCCTCACTAGGGATGCGCGGGTTGACTTCTGACCCATGGGGCCAGTGGGTAACCCGCGGGTCGGGTTGGGGCGGGCTG
>JACM01055509.1:0-29891 GCA_000787095.1 Periophthalmodon schlosseri | reverse complement strand
AACTCTAGCCATAGGCTATTTTCCATGGGAATTCACTCTCACAAACACACTTCATTTCACTTCTTGCCCAAGGTCACAAGAACAGTATGCACTGGTCCAAGCTAACCTGGCTCATGCCAGATTGATGTGTAGCACTTTGAATTGAGTTCTACACCTTTAGAATTCAGCTATTGCTGAAAACAATCAGAAAAAGCAGAACGTCATGACCATTATTTGAATCTGATTGGTCAAAGCGTCACAACAGCGGAACAAGCTGAAAAATCTCACTTTTGCTCCATCCAGTTGAGAGAAAGGCATCTTCCCTGTCCACAAATACACAAAGTGCTTTCTTTCTGTACATTTTTCACAAACAAAATAGTCTGTATTTTCGCTAAAAATAGGCTGAAATACGTCTGTCAGCATGCAAGGTTAGGTCCAAGCAAGAATCAAACCAACAATTGTTGGGTTGGTGGACAAACGTTCTGACCACAGAGCCACTGTGGTCAGAGCTGTGTTCCCAACTCACTTATTTAGTCTAACTTGTGCACCAATCTAGCATTTGCAGTAGTAATGTTGATAGCAATACTATATATAAAAAAAAATCTCATTCTCACCCTCCGCGGGTGGTTTCTTCATCCCCTTTTTCCACGCTCGGGTCCTCTACCAGAGGCCTGGGAGCTTGTGGGTTCTGCACAGTATCTTTGCTGTTCCTGTACTGCACTTTTCAGGACTGAGATGTCTGATGTTTTTCCTGGGATCTGCTGTAGCCACTCCTCCAGTTTGGGGGTTACTGTCCTGAGTGCTCCAATGACCACGGGCCCCACTGATGCCTTCACCCCCCCTCTTCTTTGAGCCCCTGGTATTTCTCCAGTTTCTCGTGTTCCTTTTTCCTGATGTTCCCATCACTTGGAACTGCAATGTCCACCACAACGGCTTTGCTCTGCTGTTTATCCCCCACCACAATGTCCGGTTGGTTCACCATCACCATATATATATATATATATATACATATACATACACTAACTATACTGAAACTCTCCTTAAACAGTGAAAAAGTGAATTATAAATCAAGATTATTCAAATATGCTTACATGACATACCATATCTAAATAAATACATTTTTTCAACTATCGTCCTGGATCACACCTGACCATTATCAATACATGAAAACAATCTGCAGCCAAAGCAAATTCCATGCTACAATGAATCCCCCAAACAGTCACTAAAAAGTTCTCTATTGATTTTTCCTCTCGGCCCATTTCTCAGCCTTTGTTAGTTCGACCCTCTTTCAGTCCCATAACAGTCCCCTGTACAGTGTATTGACTGTATTGTGAATGTGTCATTTTTAAGTGCTCACTTATTGGGCCTAAAGCACTTTTATTCTGGTCCTTTCAATGGAGCATTAGTGTTATCAGATTGTACCTTCAGTTGAATATGGACTATGGATTTGTCACTGCAAACTGGCCTCTAATAATTTATTCATGTTCATTTTTGCAGATGGAGTTATTGACGCTCTGCTCCTTTGTCCTTCTCCCGTCAGTCTTATGCCCTCTCTTTGGCCTTTGCGTGTTTCATAAACCAAAGTTTGATTTCATAAATATGTAAAAGTCTAGACCGTGTCCGAGTCTCTGTATGTGGCTTAGTGCTACTTAAGCCGTCTGCCATTTCCACTATTTTCGTGTCTGATGCTGATTGTGTGATATTTTTGGATACCTCTGCAAACTTCCAGTCACGCAGATGAGTTCCTCAGCAGCAAAATGTTTCAAAAAGAAATCATTTGGACTATTCCATTTATTAGCTTAACCGCTTATTCAAGAGGCTTATACTTTGGATATGAAAATGACTGGAATGTGATACTAAGGGTTCTACATTATTATTGTGTTTTTGATTTGGTTTTACATTTTTTTAAATTTTTATGTTGTGTGAAATCAACTACAACTACTATGAGCTCTTAATCATGTCATTACGATGCTCCCTCATCATTAACTTACTTGGAGCTGTATTTTACTTGCTTCAAAATTGCTTGAATAATCCTGTATGGGGCTGAACAGTCCCTCGCACTTCGAAGTCCGCTCTAGTTCCAGAAGTAAATTTCGCAATCATTTTTCTCATAGACTTAGAAAAAGTCAAATATTAAGAGTTCAAAGCCATCGCAGGAGCTCACCAGCTAGTAACTAATCACCATAATGCAGATTCTGTGAAATGTTAGAATAATTTAGTGGTTTATAAAGTTTCAGAAACAGACTTTAAATAAAATTATAGGTCTTGTGGTCATTAGTTACCACCATAGACTGTATAAAGAAGCAACTGTGAGGTCACCCATAGTGTTCTGCTCCAGTCAAATGAAGCTCATCGAGGCTAGAAGTTATAGGGGTGAATCTGGAGCCAAGTTCCATATTTGGAATTCTGACCGCGAGTATCATAGCAACCAAAGAGCCAATCCAGAGCGAGGCTGTTGAAGGTAAAACCCCTTACCGCCCGCACCGCTGGTTTAGCAGGGAGTGGGCGCTTAGCAACGCTGTCAATCAAATCTGTTGCTAACACTAGCGGAAGCGACATCAGAGAAAGAAGGTGTCACAGTTCTGCCTGTTTTTTCATGTTTATCCCAGTCCAGCTCCGTTTCCCAGCCTGTTCCGGTCCTTCTCTTGCCACCTCCCTGTTTTCCCTGCAGCTGCTGTTCATTTCCTAATCAGCCCAGGGTAGCCTATATATACTCCTTCGGTTCATTCAGTTCTTGCTAGATTGTCAATCAGTCAAGAGAGACACTCAAGCTCTGTACCTGAACAAATCTATTGTTTGCATTCTGCAATTCTGAACCTGTATTAAAGTCTGTCTTTCGGACCTGTTCCTGAGTTTATTTTCCCAGCCGGTTTCCCATATTTATTCCCCGTAGTGGAAGAGATTTGTGTTGATATTGCCTTGGTTGTCATATTAAGAATCACCTGTTTGAAGGACACTTTCTGTTGTATTTACTTAGACTAAGAAGTTTGGCTGTATGTTTTGTGTTGCATTTGAGTCCAGTTTCACCTGCGTGTTAGAAGGCACCTGAGTTGTTAATGTTCATATCTTGATTTACGGACACAATAGCAAAATAAAAACACCAGGATCATGTAGAGCGGGTCAATATGAACATTTTAAGACCAAATTGACGAGCCTGACAGCAGCAGTTACAGAGAGAGGGCCCACAGTTTTCTAATGTAAAGTGTGTTGGAGCAGGAATTGCGAACATGATCACTTCCTATTTGGAACGTGGCAGCTAGCAGGTTAGCCATGTCCATTTATATATACAGTCTACCCACAGAGCTGATTAACCCTGAGCAAGCTTTCAGACATTTTATATAACCTTTTTTTCTCGGAAAGTCTATAAATAATCCCATGAACTTTACAAATGTTTTGCCACGTTTACCTGATTACTCGCCTGGACAATAAGCAGTTGAACTACTTACCAGTTGAGTGCTGCTTTTGGGTCCTAAGTAAAACCGTGACCGAGTCCTTTAAGGTTTATTTCCAACTGGTTTCAGTCGTAGCAGGAATTGGCAGCCCAAAAGAGGGACTCATGTGAGGCTCATTCTGCTTTCTGATTGGATAATCGTCTTGAGAACCAAAACACCACATTACAACATTAACAATTTGACCATCATGTCCAATGTTTTTGTAATTAAGAGAAAAAAAAATGCAGTTACCAGTAAAAGCACTAACCCTAACGTGTTTACCTCATATCCCAGAGCAAAGATCTCAGGTTGTTTTTCTGTGATTATGTTTTTAGTGTTTTAATCTTATTGTGAGGTGACCGTGAGCAAGGCACATATAAATAAAATCCCTTCCCATCACTGTGGGATTTGTTTTGCATGTTGACAACTGGAGTAGTTTTTCCTCTCCTATATCATAATAGAATGAAGGACGATTTTACCATATGCTGAGCCTTGCACATATTGTATTGATCCACTTCTGAATTAGTCGATGGAGGACGTGCAAAATGGCAAGCAGCATGTTTATATCAACATCATCAACATCCAAGGCCAGAACGGATAGAGCAAAGATGAGACGTATGCATCTCCAGACCCCCCCCTTTAAAGTAGACATATTGTGCTTGTGTCTGCGATATAGTTATAATCTCTGACGCCTGTGGATCATTAAGTTATAATTTGGACATTTTAAATCGCAATATTGATCTAAAATGACTTAATACAAGAACCTGCTGGCTTCTATGTTAGAAAACTGCAGTGCCCAGTGGGAGCTGCTGTCGCTGTGAACATCACAACAAAGAGCCGTGCAGTTGTCGCCCTGTTCTGTGCATAGCTGCGCATCACGCTAGCGAGTAGCAGATTATTTTTCACTGGTACCAAAATGATTACGTGAGACCCAAAAGTGGATCCAAACACATTTAATAAGGACACAGGAAGCAAAGATAAGATTTCAACGCCTTTTATAACATTTTTTTTTTTTGCTTTCTGGTTCTTTTTGTCCCAGTTTCCCCAAAAAATGTACAAACCCCGTGCCCAAAAAACAAAGTAACAAAAGAAAAAGTCCACGGTGAGCCGGTCAATGTAAAATAAGGACGGTGCAGGCCAACCCTATACAGGGCCATAGGAGCTACCTGCGCACCATTGTTCCTACGAAATAAACCAACCCATAAACTATCCCTACACAAAATAAAGAACGAAAACAGAATGTCCGGAATCACCAGGCCAAACAAAAAGAAGCTAAGCTAACAAAAAGCTAAGGATCTGGCATAGATGTGCCAGCAGGGAGCAGCACTGGACTCTGGCGCACAGGAAAGGGAACGGAGACTAGAATATGAAAGAAGAATGCTTTACTAAATGTATATCAACTAATGACTAACTAGAAATAACAAAAATACACAGGAAAAATGGGACTAATGTCTTACTAAAACCAGGAAAAAAATACAACAGAAATGTAGTCAATAAAAAAAAAAAAATACAGGGGAAAAAGTGTCTAAACCTAACAGTGATGCTGCAGAATCCAATACATATGAATCACATAAATACAACTTCAAGAGGCTAAACGAGAAGGGGTAACCACTAAAACATGGTTAAAAGCTCTGAAAAGTCGATTTTGCATAATAGGTCTGCTTTAAAAAAATAAAAATAAAATAAATAAATGCTGTTTTTCATTTGTAAAAACATATTTCATTATTTAACCAATTAATTAAACACTGTAAACTGCAGAGTCCCATGCTGAGTATCTAATTACAGGGTTCAATTGCACCTGAAAATTAGCCATGAATAATAGAAGCATTTAGCCTCGAGACTCGGTAAACAAAGCACTGCGCTCCACAGCCTAATGAATACGAAGCAAGAATTCAGGTTAAAATAAATTTAAAATTAAAAAGATGTTTTAGCTGCAAATTTCATTACACGACCAGGAACACAATACGGCCACTGCCTCTTATCAAAGTATTTCATTTTCATATAAAGTTAATCTTCATTATACTAGTTTATATCACCTTGACTTTTAGTTTCTAGCAAAAATGAAGCAACATGAAGTTATAAGTTTGGGTGTATAAAGCTTTAGAAATACATGATGATGTCTTAAAAGGACCTGTACCTTATTTTTATTTATTTTTTCCCATGTATTTGAGCAAAATTTGTCTTGTCCCAGTACAAATATATTATATAAGCAGGTCTTGAGGTCAGTTTAAGTCTGCTGTATACTGTCTGTCCATATACTATCTGCATTTAATTACAAAGCGTTTTATTGTCTGGTCATCAGGAAATGCACGGTTAGCATGTTGGTGTTAACATTACCGTGATGGCTCTGGCCTCTGAAAGTGGTGAATAATTAGGACATAATTTTCACGTTTTAAGAATGTAAGAATCAGGTACTGTGTCTTTAAAATATTTTCTCTAATAAACTCTTTCTTCTACTGCAAAATGTTTTTCTACACAGTTCCCTAGATCGTGATGCTTTAGAAATAGCCGTGAGTAATATGAGCTAATTAAGCTTGTTGATGATAAAATTAATGAATTAATTTAATACTGGTAAAAAAAAAATGATGCTGACTTGCTTGTAACATGTCATGCTAATGAAATCAAGATATTGACAACCAGACTTGCTAGCTCATAATCTAAAAATATACTGCAATAAAGCATCCACCCATCCATCCATCCATCCATCCATTTTCTTCCGCTTATCTGGGGCCAGGTTACAGGAGGAGTAGTCTAACCAGGGACTCCCAGACACTTTCTCCAGCTCCTCTGGTGGGACCCCAAGGTGTTTCCAGGCCAGCCGAGACACATTGTCCCTCCAGCGTGTCCTGGGTCTTCCCCAGGGACATGCCTGGAACACCTCTCCTGCGCCACCTCAGCTGTCTCCTCCCAACATGGAGAAGCAGTGGCTCTACTCCTCCCGTGTGACCTGAGTTCCTCACCCTATCTCTAAGGGAGTGCCCAGCCACCCTGCCGAGGAAACTAATTTCGACCGTTTGTATCTGTGATCTTGATATCTTTGCTGCATAAATATATGCAGCAAAGATATCAGGGGAGCCAAACACCAGCTCCTGGTACACAAGAAATCAATCCAGGCTTCCACACACATGGATCACTGAACGCCTGGAGCTTTACAACATCAATAGGACTCAAAGAGCCTTCATTGCAAACTTGATGGAGTTGTGGAAAGCCACCCTTGAGACCACTGAGGCAACAAGGAAAGTGGCTACAGTCAAATACCTCCAAAGAGTAAGGCAAGTCCTAAGTAGTCAGCTCAATGGTAAGAACAAGACCTGGGCAATAAACAGCTATGCCCTGCCGCAGGAATCATAAGCTGGCCAAAGGAGGAGATACAGACCACAGATGTTAAGACAACAAAGCTCCTGACTATGCATGGAGAGTTGCATCCCCAAATCCAGCACCCTGAGACTGTACGCAAGCTGCTAGACGAGTGAGGGTGAGAGCCACTGTCCAGGAGAAAACATCCAAAATCCATAAAAACATCAAAAACAAGGGCCCAACAGATGACGTGCTCAGCGAATGTCTCAGACAGTGGAGTGCAGAGGAGGAGGTGCTGGAAGTACCATCATGGGAGGACAAGCCCCTACATGGAATGTACCACCAGAGCATAACTGAAGTGGCTGATATGAATGAAGTTTATTTTGGTTGGTTGTGATGTCAAGAAATTATATTAATGACTTGAGAGAGCTAGTCTGAAGGACAGCACAGAGGCACTCATCCTGGCTGCACAGGAGAAGGCCCTGAGCACAAGAGCAATAGAGGCCCAGATCTACCACACCAGACAAGACCCAAGGTGTAGGCTGTGCAAAGAGGCCCCTGAGACAATCCAACACATAAATGATAACTGCAGGGTGTAAGATGCTGGCAGGGAAAGCAAACATGGAGCGGCATAACCAAGTGGTGGGCATAGTGTACAGAAACATCTGTGCAGAGTACGGACTGGAGACCCCAAGGTCAAGGTTGCAAACACCTCCAAAGGTAGTGGAGAATGATCAAGCCAAGATCCTGTGGGACTTCCAGATACAGACTGACAGAATGGCAAACCAACCATACATTGTGGTGGTGGACAAACATACCAAGTGATGGGATCAGGAAAAAGGAACGTGAGACACTAGAGAAATACCAAGAGCTAAAAGAAGAGCTGGAGAAGGCCTGGAAGGTCAAGGCATCATTGGTGCCCGTGGTCATCGGAGCACTCGGGGCAGTGACCCCCAAACTGGAGGAGTGGCTACAGCAGATCCCAGGAAAAACATCAGACATTTCAGTTCAGAAAAGTGCAGCGCTCCTCATCTGAGCAGGCTGAAGTCCATCTGATCGTGCATGATTGTAAATCCCATGCCATTATACTCTACATACTGTATTTCCACCATGCTACTGTTTACGACTATTTCTTTTTCTCTGGCAGCAGCTCAGGTAGTTCTTGTATCCTCATCTTTTTCACTTTAAAGCTGCTTGTTCCACTGCACGCTACAATGTGCTACAATGTGCTACAATATCTGAGCCATTTTTCACTCTAGTGAAAAAACAGAGGTTGAACATGACAATATACTTCAACTTTTCCACTTAGATGTAGTTTGTTTCCAGGCTGCTGGAGACACTTTCTTGACATGTGGTTTTTGGAACTTATGGTTTCCTTATGATGCTATTCTTTCCATTACATTTAGTGAGAGGAAAACCTTAGTTTTTATTCAGTCTTGTTCAAAACAAGACTTTGCCTTTACTGATAACAATTGTAACGCAGATGTATTTATTATATTACAAACACTGGACATGATGGCCAAGTTGTTTATGTTATAATTTGGTATTTTGGATCTCAGTATGATTATCATATCAAAAAGCAGAATGAGCCTCACATCTGGGTTGCCAGTTTCATTGCTACCATCCATTTGGTTCCACTACCTAAACCCCAGCACCTGCAGCCAATCATGAATCAGCGCTAGAGATTTCACATGAGGCATGGCCTGTCCACATACTGAGAATGAGAAAACACTTGATTGTAGTACCGTTTTTAAAACTGTAAGACCACAGGCTACATACGGTTTCTTTAATGTAACAAACTGCTGAGTTATGTGAGGAGGAGGTCAGACTGAGGAGAAATGAAGGACTGAGCACACACAGACTGCACAGCTCAGCTCACACCAGGCTCCATAAATCTGTACATTAGCATGGAGACGTCTTCATCAGTGACACGCTGGAGCTAGGGGGCAGGCCATAAGCACATTTAACCTTGGGTGGCCTCTCTGTTACAGAAGCACATTATACACATGTGATGGGGTTCAGGAGAGCTCATATATATGCCAAGGTGGACACCACTTTAAACGGTCCATATTTTGCTGACTGACTTTGAGGCTCTTTTGTCATATTATTGTTTTTATATTATTACTGCATGATATAAATAACAAAACAAAAACAAGTTAAACATTTCTTCACCACAAAGCAAGTCTTACTATTAGCTAACAGCTAGTGAGTTTAGTCCAAATTTGAGGCCCAGCTGTAGTGTGGTAAATGAGCAAATTTCTTTGCAATAAAAATGTCATTGTTGCGTGTTGCAGCGCTAGGATTGTGATTTGGTGGTGTGGCCCAATTTTACTTTAAAAAAGTTGCTAAAACAACACATGTGAATATTACCAACATGCTGTATTTGTATTATGGGGTGTATCCACAGACTGTATAATAGAAGTAGACTAAGGGAGTGTGACAACAAATGAAACTCATTGTGGCTAGCAGTTATAGCGGCTAATCTGTAACCAGGAACCACATTAGGAAATCCGAGCGTGAAAACAAAAACACAGAGGGGCCATGGTTTTTCAATAGAAAGTGAATCGCAACCAGAGCTTGAAGGAACCACTTTGCGCCCATGCTCACCTCCTATATGCAACGCATTATTATGCGTAAGTATGCGGACCATTACTTAGTATGCACACAAACTGGTCAGTTCAAACCTCGTTCATGCCAATTTCATTCATCTAAATGTAGATCGCTAAACGTGAAATGACAACGATATTTAAGTTTTGACAGAGGGAGCTGGTATTTGTAGCCTGTCTGTATATCGTACAGTTTCTCCGGTTTGACTCCCTGTTAGCACAAGCATTCACCAAAGATGTCTTCACATTGTGCAAAAGTAGAATCTCTCAAAATTAAACACACTTCAGTAGACTTTTAAAACAGTTAAATGAAAACATTTAGGACAATAGTAAACATTTAAAAAAAAAATACTATTCCCTTGACATCAAAAAATCACCACTGGCGTGAACTAAATTTTACATAATTTGATATTTATATAGAAGATGTCTTTATTTTAGATTTAGATTTTTTTTTTTTTTTTTTAATCCAAATGAAAAGTACCTGCCGTGGAGCACCAAACACATCTTTGCTATAGCATCTTTGCTGTAATCCGGATGGGACGAGATCTCATGCCATAAAATCTGATTGTGCACACGTGGAAAATGATCTTGTGAGATGTTTTTTTTTTTCATATACTTACATTTGAATTGGACAAAAAATGGTTCACTTTGCTTAGGTAAACCTTCTGAGAAGCAACAGATGCAACAAAACAGTGCAACAATGGCAACAAAAATAAATAAAATAAATCAGTCCAAATTTGTAAATTGAACCGTACATGTCAACATCTCATCTTGTCTGGTGACCCCACTCTCATGTTGTGTCTTGTCCCATCTCTGTTACAGATATTCATTAAATGCACTGTCCCTATCAAAAAATAAATACCTAACAAGCCTATTGAAGTGCATTGATACTGAGATATACACCATTTGAAAATACATAGTCATGAAAAGAATGGGAAAAGCACATTTTAAGGAGTGACAGACCCAAGAAAACATGTAGCTATTGCTGATGTTCAAAACATTATATTATATTAACTCTATCACTATGCAAACTATCCTGGTAAATGAATCTTTAGACCATAAGCGTGTCCTTTCTCTTCTGATTGCTCCATCTGTGCCACTAATAGAGCCCATAAATCTGTCCCATCAAACTGTCAGCTGCTGATTGGTGGAGAAATGTCCCAATTAATTACCTCAACATGGCATCAACCAATCAGAACACAATTACCGTATGTCCTTGATTTAGAACACCAAGTGTCTCTCTGAGCTTGTACTGACCATATGTTCTTTTAACACCACCCTCTCCGTCCCATCTGTGTGTCCTGGACGCAAGTTGTGGGTCTGTGGAGATGTCTTGATTTTGATTGCATCACGAATACTGTATACTTGGGGGTATATTTATCATGGGCAAAAATACCGCATAGTAATTTGCGATCAAAAATGGCACCTTTTCAGAGGTGGGCGTGTCTAAAGAAACGTCCAAACAGGTGGAAGTAACTTATTTAAAGAACACATATTATTCACTCTTGATGATGATGTGGGAGTAAAATACAGATGTAACACCAACATTCATTTATTTACAACAACTACTATCACTAGTAGTACAAGTAGTAGTTTTGCGGCTTTTAAACATGCTTTCGATCAATCACCTAGGGATAAGTATTTCACATTTTCCAACTTAAAATAAAGGCTTCATTTGGAAAGCACATGCACATTCAAAATCAGATTATCAGATTTATGGAGATATAAGACTAAGACTATTATGTAAACAGCAAAATCAGCTGATTTCTTTCGGATCATGGTTCCTGACATCAAATTTTGCAGTTTGGATGTCATTTAAATAATGTTAAAGGCTCAGAAATTAGATTATAATCAGATTTTGATGTGCACGTAACCGCAGTCACTGTATAAACTACACTTCCGTTTCCACTGAGGCATTTAGGTGTTAGAGCTCCCTCTGCTGTACACAGTGGGAATGGAACATGAAACAAAATGAAACAAAAAATAAAAAGCCAGCAGTCAAAAACACAAGCCCAAGTTTGGCCCTGAAGAGCTGAAAGTGCTTGTAGAAGGAGCCAATGTTTACCACAACGATCTCCAACAAAGAAAATTGATAGTGAAAAGACAATTTTATTCAACAGGAGGTCACTGAGTCAAAGCAATGGAAAGTAAACCAACGAAACCAATGAAATACAAAAGTGGTAGGATGTATGCCACAGAACCAAATGAAAGGTTGCTTTTAATAATCCATCTGAATAAAGCGAATGAAATCTCAGGAATTGACACAGTTGTTTCAGTCGAAAGGTAAACGTGAACATAAAAGTTTTTAGTTTTGTTTTTTGGTGAAGATTTCAACCAGCCCAGATTTCAACGTCATCCTCACTTCCAAAAACACAATTGTGTAAAAAATCTCCTTAAAATGACTAAACACATCTGTTTTTCTCCCATCTGTTTTTGGCTTTGATAAAACCCATTCTGCATGATAAATTTATGAATTTACATTTCCCCCGCTTTGTAGCAAAAACACCCCAATCTGCATATCAATTAGGCGTGGAGTGTGAAACTTTGGCAGCGCAAATCTGCATGTGGTGAGACCATAGACTGTATAAAGTGAGTGTGACGTCACCTGTAGCGTTCGGTTTCAGTTAAATGAAGCTTATCGAGGCTAGAGCAGTTATAGGGGTGAATTTGGAACTCCAACCGCGAGTATCATAGCAACAAAAGAGGTGAATTTGGAGCCGAGTTCCATATTTGGAATTACGACCACGAGTATCATAGCAACCAAAGAGCCAATACAGAGCGAGGCTGTTGAAGGCAACGCCCCTGCTTAGCAACGCTGTCAATCAAACCTGTTTCTAATGCTAGCGGGAGCGACCTCGGGCAAAGAAGGTGCCTGATTTGTTTGTTATTAATGTTCATATCTTGATGTACGGACACAATAGCGAAATAAAAACATGAGGATCATGTAGAGCGGGTTAACACGAACATTTTAAAACCAAAACGACAAGGTTCACTGCAGCAGTTACAGGGAGAGGGGTGACAGTTTTTCAATGTAAAGTGAATTGGAGCCAGAGTCGATGGAGCCGGAAGCACTCACGAGCACTTCCTAAAGGGAACGCTAGCACGGCTGACACGTTGGCTATGTCCATTTATATATACAGTCGCATATATATGCACGCAAACTGCTAAATATACCCATTAATATCTAATTAATATAGACATTTTAAAGGTCAGGAAAAAAAAAAGATTGGACGTCAGCAATTATGGATTATTTTAATGGGATATGAAATGTTTGTTTGTTTTTAATATGTAGATGGGAGACGTAAAAAGTTGGTAAGATGAGTAAAATGGACAACTGGATAACAAAAATCAAAAATAAACAAAAAATAGGTGTTTTAAGATCTCAAGTGGGACAAAGACAGATCTTTAATATGCAGGAAATGTATATGAATAGTACTATATTAATGTGCAAATGCAGTTAGCAGGATACTACCTCTTACAGCTACTTGTAAGTACTTCATAGTTCAAGTTCTTTAATTTCCATTTTACTGTGGCTTTTCTCTTATATTCCATTTGTGCTTCTCCAGGGCGACATTTCATTTATACGATGTCTCCTCTCTCCCCTCCTCACCTCTCTCCTCTCTCTCCTCTTTCCTCCATAACTCCTCGGAATGATCAGGGTGTGAGGAACTGTTCTATGTGCTCTGGACCGTGAGCTCATTTTCTGTGGAAATCCTCAATCCCTTTGTGTTTTTCTGTTTCCTTCTTATCGCTCTCTCATTTCAATTGTCTCTGGATGAAACATGAATTCTTTAAAAGATATGTGTTTTTAGATACATCTTCATCTGCTTCCCATACATTATAGTATTCTGTATGTGCACTGAATTGTTTCCTGAGGAGACGTCATAAATTATGCATTTAGTCTTTTACAATGCAGTGAAATACAGGCACTTTTCCCCTTTTAGCAATATTACTTAAAACGTTTGCACATATTAAACCCAATAATCTGAAATCAATTTTGTGATCTGATAGTCACCCGACAAGAATCATTTCTAGCTCACTCCCAATGAAGAAGCAGTTCTTATGACTTTGAATATATAATATAAAAAATATACAGTAGTGGCACATTGTGTTGAGTGGATGTGCGTGTGACTAAAATGAAAGGTGATCATGTGACAGAAACAATATCATAAACATAAAAAGGTGGAAAAATGTAAATGGGTAAATAAAACTTTCAGAATATGCCTGAAATGAGTCCCCACAATCACAGGCACAGTCAAAACCATGTGCCCTTTAGCCTTAGAAAGTTCCCAGAGTGCCCCCAAATGCTCCACCATTTTTTTCACCACTCAGCCCATCTTACACATCTTAAAGATTTTTATATAAGGTTAAGGTACACTGGGCGCAGCAGTGCCACGCCCAGGCACCCATCTCCGTGATCTTGAGCTAGACTTGGCCAAGGGTTGATCTTTTGGGTTGATGGCGGAAACCGAAGTGCCCAGGGGAAACCCACCCAGACGCAGGAAGAAACATGCAAACTCTACACATGAAAGCGCGGGCGACCCAAGGATCAAACCCAGAACCTTCCTGCTGGGAGGCGAGAGTTCTGGCCACTCAGCCTTACAGTCTGCACGATTTTTTTTTTTTTTTTTATTGCCTTAATCTTCGTTTAGTTTTTTTAGGAAGCTTGACAGATTGTCCCTGCTGCGCTGTTGGCCAATGTGTTAAAACAACAAGGACGCTAAGTGGAAGTAGTGTCTGTAAACCAGACCATGTATTTACACTACGTCTGTATGCGGGCGAAGAGGGACTGAACTAATTTGGCAGTGATCCAAAGGAACCATCTGTACACAATAAAATACTGTAAATTCCTTAGTTGTTAAATGAGTGTAATGTATGCCACCAAAGCCCAATGCTCCGAGCTCAGCATATGGACAGAGACTATTTTGGGCCCTTATTCCACACATACAGAGGTCGCTCACAACTCCCTGTAGACAAGAGCCATTATAAAGATGGCCGACAACACTTTGACTTTCTCATGTGTGACCTACATAGACACAGAATACAATCCAAAAGCACTGGACAGGGACGGACACCTGAACGCATCAATCATTCAGATGGAAAATAGATTTGAACAACACATCTCCACATGTTCTTTAATACACTCTATGATCTATGTCATGTTGGACACACCACTGAAGATGGATATCTACCATTC
Organism: Periophthalmodon schlosseri; assembly: GCA_000787095.1. Taxonomy (NCBI): domain Eukaryota; kingdom Metazoa; phylum Chordata; class Actinopteri; order Gobiiformes; family Gobiidae; genus Periophthalmodon; species Periophthalmodon schlosseri. The sequence continues at coordinate 15,381 of JACM01055509.1, read as the reverse complement.
TGTGGCTTACTTTTCTCATGCATGAATTGTTTTAATTAAATCTTTACTTAATCACAGCAAATATTAGGCATTCACTTGGCAGTATTTCTCAGACTGTACCTCATTGCTCTGGGTGGTAATGGCATGTGTGTGAACAGGCTGTGGGCAGGAGGCCATATGTCCCCTCTCTCACTACACTCACTACATCTGTGTTTGTGTGTGTTTCTGTGTGTGTTTGTGTGTATCCATGCAGGCCCTGGCAGAGGGACCGGCGGCCTCATGGGACACGGCCAAAAAGGACCAAAACAGTGACAAGAATCTCTGTCATTACTGTGGGGTACTGATGACTGCGGCTGCACTGCTGACTGGGATCTGGCACTTCATCTGCCAAACAAACGTGCAGCAAAGAGAGCCAGGAAATAAGAGATCTGTCCTCTTTTGGCATCAACCACTTCAGTCCATGGATACATAAAGGCCGCAGACCCTCTCATGCTCTGTGTTTCATCTCCTCATGGCTGCGCAGAGCTGCAGAGCCCTGAGGAGCTCAGGAAGAGCATGCGCAGAAACCACAAGTTTGTGAAATAAAAGTCCCCATTTAAGACCAAAATAAGTATCTATTCTAAATCAGGAGAGCAGATCACTACTGTGTTAAATGAGAACACACGTAATGAGTGTGAGAGGAGTGTAATGAGGCCTTAACCAGTTACGTGAACGAGTCCAATAACAGTTTTCACTTGCTGTTTCAGTGACATAAAGTGAAAGTTAACAGCCTCCTGAGTCCAACTATCAAAGCAAACAACTGTGTAAAACGATCTATTCTAAGTAATATGATGAACATAAAGTCAGTGTGGAGTGTATTTAGTTTGTAAATGTGGCTGTAGTTCAGAGTCTCATTCCTGTTTGAGTTTTGAGCTATGGAGCTTGGTCAGGCTGGACACCGGTGGAGAAGAAAATAAAGTTGATTTGTGATTTTGTCGGAGCGGAGCAGATCCCTGTGCAACACACATGTCGGATGTGGGACGGCTCTCATTCAAGTACAGCTATAAGTGCACAATTATTGAGGTGGTCGGGGAGCAGTGCAGTGAAGCTGTATGATGTGGAATGAGCTCATAAGATTAAGACGTGCATGCCCCCTCTATCTTGATGCTTGTGCTGCAACCGCAGATCAGAATGAACATATTTTTTGTGACAATTTTTGTGAAATGATTCAGCTGGTGGTTGGCTTACAGGGCACCTACAGCTTTCAAAAAGATTGGATTTTGTTGAGATTCTTCCCTATTTCACAACATGAACTTATTCTCCATTCTGTCCTCAAAGCATATTTAGCCTGCCACATTTGCTTCTTATTCATGGTTTTAACTGTTACACCGATCCTGGCATTTCACAGTATTTTATTAAGTATTGAACTACAACAATAAAAATTAAAATGTAAACAAAAAGCTCATTTACAGATGCAGTAGCGACGTGGTGACAGTAGAGAAGTGTGGTGGAACTCAACCTCTCCAATTGTATCTTCACCCTCAGCATTTTTTCCAACATGCCCTAGAAGATACATACTTGCATTAAACACAGAGAAAATGCCTTGCACCCTCCGAAACCAGTGCAATCTCGAGTATACAGGTGGTAACAATATGATGTATTGTGCCGGAATCCGTCAGAAACATTCTTTTGCTGTTGTCAACCTTTGTGACCAGAGCGGTGTTGAATAACTGACACTCCTCCACTGACCAGACTTTTTGAAATATCCGCTGCCTCTTCCACATACATCTTTACCACCTTTTGTTCTTGTACAGCATTCCTTTGAGACGTTTTTTCTTTGATGCATTTCTCTTCCACGTTTCAAGACTAAGGTAGCATATTGTTGGGGGACTCTCAGTCACGGGGATAACTGAGGGGTGAATGCCTATCACTCAACCGCCGTTTATCCCAAGATGGAAAAAAGTCTGTTCTTACTTGATCTGAAACATAAGGAGCTGTTACAGAATTAAGACTCATTTCCTGTGGGGCTTTTGAAACATTTTCTCAGTAAGACGACTCTTTGTAAAACGACCGGGAGTGAGATGGACAGTTTCCATTACCAGCTTCTTGTAATTAAAGGATTTGTACTAATAGCACGTTTATCATAATTCCTGTTGGCCCTGACAGGCTATTTCATTCTGAGCAGTCATAATTCCTGTTGGCCCTGACAGGCTATTTCATTTCTGAGCAGTGTTTCATTTGAAATCCTTCAGGTTAGAGCTGTGTCTTTGCCTCCACATCAAACCCACTGTAATGAGATGGTCCTGGTACGTGTTCACAAATGACCCTGAGGGCGATAAGTATAAGCTAAGATAATTTCATTTGGCTTTTACTGACATAGACGATTCGAACAGGAGAGACTTAAAGAACCAGATGCAATTAATAGTTTATTGAATGGATACATGTTGTGCTTAGGCCCTGGCAGGTAGACATATCGACAATGCAATGAAGAGAGAGATGGATCGATTTGTTAGGGAAAATATCACTCCTTCCCTTTAGCACCACCAGTGTCTCAGCCGCAGAAGAGTTGAGACTATGATTATACAAAGAAAAATTAAAAGCAGTGGTTTGCGACAAATTACACTGGATGCCTGTACATTTTAATAAAAAGTATCTTGTTGGATGAGAACAATACGGTGGCAAGTCAGTGGATGGAGTGTGCGGAAGAGGCAGGACGTCTGCCTTTCATAGCCCAGGAAAAATTGACCCCTAGTTGTCCCCGGATTGCTCTGCCGCTGCTCAGACAAACAGAACTCAGCATATTAGGCATGTTTATTTGTATAGCACAATGCATATACGAAGTAATTCAAAGTCTGTACAGAAATAAGAAGGACGTTAAAATCACAATACAAACAAATCAAAACTTAAATAATCATCATAAAATGAACATTAAAAGAGAAGAGTGCAGAATAAAAATCTCTGTCATATGCACAGCTAAACAGAACCATTTTGAGCCTGGATTTAAACATTGTCAAAGTAGAGGCCTGTCTCACATCTTCAGGAAGTTTGTTCCAGGTTTTAGCTGCAGAAAACTGAAACGCTGATTCCCCATGTTTAGTCCTGACTCTGGGCACCAGCAGGAGGCCGGTCCCTGAAGTCCTCAGAGTGTGAGATGGTTCATGTGGCACTAACATGTGGGAGATGTACTTTGGTGCTGGGCCATGGAGAGACTTGTAACAAGCAGAGCTGCTTTAAAGTCTATTCTCTGCTCAGGTCTCTGCACTGGCTCCTGTGGCTCACAGGACTTATGTGCTCGTACTTCCTGGTTCTAGTCAGGACCTGAGTAGCAGTGTTCTGGATGTACTGCAGCTGTCGTTTATTAGTAGCACATCGTGTTAGGGGAGAGTGACACATGTAAACATGTGTATTTTATATTGAATCATAATATGTTGCGTCTCAGTGTGTACGGGACTAGGAGCGACAATTCAAAATTCTCAAAAATCTAAATTGTTATCATTTTATTAATTTTCTTGATTCCAAATCATGATCCTTTTTAAGATGTTTTTTTCAATTCCCTCCTGCACATGTATTTTTTTAAACTTGTGATCGCCAATGAACTGTGGCTGCTCTTGTTGCTGATAATCCTTTTGTTATTTTGTTTATCAGAGTGCATTGTGTTCTCTTTAAATTAATCAAGCATATTGGAACATAAAGTTACCCTCCAGCAAAATCTGTTCTGTGTCTGCTCCAGTGAGCCAGTAAAAAGGCAATTATATTTTACAAATTTCTGTGTTAGAACTTATCATGGGTCAGGACTCTAACAGCAGGAGGTTGATAAGGTTTTTGTACTGTATTACTGACCCATAATTACTGTGTCCCGATCATGTCTAAATTATAGTTCGTCAGGAAAACCTAGAGTTTTAAGTAAAACAATTGGTCAAAATAAGAAGTGGCTGGAACTCAATAGTCGGGTACTGACTAGAACCTGGCAGTACAAGCAGATAAGTCCTGTGAGCTCAGGGACCGGCCTCCTGCTGGTGCCCAGAATCAGGACTAAACATGGGGAATCAGCGTTTCAGTTTTATTCAGCTAAATCCTGAAGATGTGAGACAACGTTTTGAGCCGGCAATGTCTAAATCCAGGCTCAAAACGGTTCTGTTCAGCTGTGCATATGACTGAAAGTGTTTTGTTTTTTTTCTACACTCTTCTCTTTTAATGTTCATTTTATGATGATTTTATTATTTCGTTTTTATTTATTTGTGTTCATGTTATCGTAAATGAGGGGTGACCAGTGAGCTCGACAGAGGGAGTAGTGACAAGGCTGATATCCCTCTTTATATAAAAATAAAAAATCATTCTGGATTTGCCAGGCAAAGAAGCTTATATAATAGAAGTGCTCCAAACAATCAGCCATTCAAGGCAAAATTAGCTGTGGCAAAGGCAAAAACATGATCAGTGATCTGCAAAATGGGCCAATCATGACAGGCTCTCACAGAAGCCTATACATTTCTTAAGTTACAGTTTGAGTAACTTAACTTAAGTTACTCAGTGTGATTGGTCTAACAGGTATCCATTCTCTAAATGCAGCTAGGTGTTTGCAATTAAAAACACCTGGCTGTAAGCGAGGCAGTCGTGTGTGTGAAGTTATGTTGTACTTGAAATTGCAGCACACTCTTGCAGCACTTGCAGCTTTTTGAACACCAAGCTACAAATGTACCTAGTTCACACTAAAAATGCCCAAATGGACTCAGAACAGCAGACAACACTATTAAAACTCCATATACACAGTTTAGTAGCCTCATGTCAGGAGCTGTCATAACACACAGAGCAGGGATATGAGTGTGGCAGTGCGGAAGGGGGCCGCTCTCTCCCTCTGCCCAGGGAGGGAGTGTCTAATTAGAGTCTGAAGCCAGCGCCTCCCGCCTCTCAGCCTAAGGATCTGGACACAGCCCTCAAAGCACTTCCCAAACGTGAGGCTTGACTATGATTACCAGTATCTACGTACATTAACAATTTTGAACTATCTAAACTGAGAACTGCAGCCAAATTAAAAAAAAAAAAAAAGTACGAGAAAGGAACAAGAAGAACCCATCCTCCAGGAGCAGAATGTTCTCCTTTTGAAACATGCATTTTCTCATCATTAGTCGCTGTTTACTCCAGGATTTACTTGGAGCACATCTTCACAGTACAATACAAGCTATTGCTAGAACTCTGAGAAATACAGTTTTTCCCATAAATGATAATACATTAAACCAAATTGGAAAACCCAACCATCTTTGTTTACTTTTGGTAGGTGTATTGCTTCCTTGCCTGAGGGACAAACATAAACATATGCAGAATTTCTTCAAAGCATTAGACTTTAACCTGGCTTCTGCAAGTTTAATAATGTGTAGCATCAACACAGTAGCATCTGTGTAGCTCCAGAGAAAAGTGATCAAGAAAAAGCAAAACGTTTATGAATATTTAAAGCTGATTAGGGTAAACATCACAACATTGGAGCAAGCAGAGAAATTAAAGGTTAAGGTTATTTTATTGGCCCCATGGAGAAATTTGTCATTTGCATTTGACCCATCCTTCAATGCTGCTTGGGTTACAGCGCCCAGGGACCCATGTCCAGATCTTGAGATAGGCTGGGTCAGGTGGGTTACAGCGCCCAGGGACCCATGTCCAGATCTTGAGATAGGGCTGGGTCAGGACTACCTTAGCTGGAGCATTTTACCTAGTGTGCATGTTTTGGGTTGATGGGGGAGACCGGAGTGTCCAGAGGAAACCCATCCAGACATGGGGAGAGACATGCAAACTCTGCATACTAAAGACCTGAGTAACCCGGGGATTGAACCCAGAACCTTCTTGCTGTGATATCTTTCTTGTCCACAAATGCACAATGCGCTCTTATGTTTTGTTTTGTTTTAAGCCCAAATGTATTGGCATTGCTGTTTGTTTCGGATTGTGTGTGCTTTGGTTTGAGTGGAAACCAAAAGCAAAGGTCTTCCTTATGATTAGTACAATGGGTCTGATCCACAGAGCACAAGCATACATCTTCAGTGCAAAAGCAACACTAAATTTCCATTAGAAGTGTGCATGCTCAGAAATACATTTTCCTCAGTCTGAAAGTGCCAGGTGTGCTGATGTTTCTCAAACAATATGGTGGACCCGCACTTGCCTTGAATCGACTGTGAACAGTGATAGAAGTCTTAAACCAAACCTGACAGAGGAGCGCGTACCGCAGGATTTATATCTGCTTCACTATGAGATAGTTTATGCTGAGATGGTAAAAGAAAGGGTCATTCAGAGCTTATGGTGTGTTCAGGGTTTGTAAAAAGTTTGGGAAAGTTTAAAACCAGGTGGAAGCCCAGAGAAATATGTCACAGATAAAGAAGAAGGTTTTGTTGTGGCCTGAGGCTGTTGTGGTGCAGTGGGTCCATCTGCCACCTGCAACAGTCACTGTCAAACACTTAAACGTCAGACTGACCAGAGTGTCACATACATTTGGTTTAGTATATGTCCAGGAAGGGCAAATATAAAGGATACTTTAAATTTAAACAGCTGCATAATTTAATTATACTACAAATTGTAGTTTTTAAAAGATACTAACACAGCATTAACTATAGTGACTTATTTGTCTGTTATATCCATCATTGTCCACAGATCACTCTAGTAGAGTCCCAGAAGCTCAGGAAAACTTTAGGGGCAGTATATTCCTTTTAGAGTGTAATCAGGCTTTTGTATATTTGTGGAGAATTGGTGACGTAGGCTTGTGGGCTGAGCATTGGTCGCTAAATTACTGAAACATCCCTGAAGAGGTTTTAGATGTCATCCATGCATGTTTTTGAGGAGGGAACAACATTATAACATGGTAGAAAGCTAACAAAAAATGGATTTAGCATAATACCCCTCTTTAGAAAAACGCATTTTAACAATAGGTTTAATGCATTTTGCGACCTTTTCTTCTGTTTTGTTTTGTACCAAAATTGATTCAAAAATAAACCGAACAGACACCTTCCAAAACCGAAGCGAATTATGATTTTAAAGTACTGTTACAGCTCTACTACTTACAGTTCGCAAATTGCATCATCAACCAAAATGGTGTTTCTGTGGGACTGTGTTAGAACAGTTCCCACACCACTGTTTTCTCACATTTAACATATATATATTTTACAGCAAAATGCCAAATCAACCTCAATCAAAGAAAGACCTCCAGCCTCCTGTTTGGACGTTCTCAGTGCTAATCAGAAGTGTTTACCAATGCTTTTCAGCCGCAGTTCATCTTATTGTAGAAAAAAGTCATTACTATCATTAATGTTTTCGATATACACACACATTATATCAAAATGATTTATGAAAAACCGTCCGACCTTGGATAAATGGCATATTTTGAGAAAGCTAATTAAGACTCATATGTCTTCCCTGTCTCTTGCCAAAATGAAGATTTGTTAAACCAATCAATCTTTTAAAACAAATGACTAGAGAGGTTTGAAGATACTGATGTCCTTTTTGAGCACTTATGTACCAAGTCTGTACCCAATGTTTTTGAGCAGAGTTTGCCCCAGTACAGCTTTATTGTATAAGTGGTTATTGATGTCAAAATAAGTCTGCTGTGTTTATTTCTACATTTAATTATAAGCCTTTTATAGTCTATAGCAAAAGACGAAGACTCTTACGAAGTCTAAACCTGTCAACTGGACAAATCGTTGTCTTTCGCTATGGATCAGACCTGGACGACTGGGGGACTACACAGACACCTTTTTATAGTCTGATAATCAGTTAGCATGCTAGTTTTTAGCTTTGGACCGCTGCAAAGTTTTGCTGTGATGGTAAAGTTATTACTTACCTTATGCATTCCGAGCATCCTAATTCTGCTTTTCACAACTCTCAGTGCAAATTGTTAAAAAATGTGAAACAGAACTAGTCCATTTTAAAGACAGTAAAAATCAGGTACAGTGCATAAGAATTTGGTAAATACATTAAAGGCACTGTACCTAATTTTTACGGTTTTTAAAACTGTTAAAATGGAACTGTAGAGAACTACTTAATTTTAGTTCATTTTAAAGAGGTAGCAGTGGTCCAAAGTTATTCCTCCCACGCGATGAGCAAGATGTGGTATTTTTATGTAACACTCCTTAGTATGTCACAATATACAAATATATAACAAACTTTAGCAGTTCTGTTATCAAGTGATTTCGCCTAACTTTTGGACATTACTAGCAAACGTCAATCACTTGATCCAACTGAAGTATCATACGCCATTTAGCTGTAAATGGAATACATTCATTTTATAGACTTGGTTGAGAATAATCAATAGTCCGCTCCAATCTATTTTTATGTCTTGTCAAAGTGCTGACCTTTTAAAGTGCCTGTCAGCTGAGAACCTGCCCCCAGAGAGAGAAGTCTTACATCAGGTTCAATACACCATCACTGCGGGGACCTTAAAACTGTCACTTATTTCTTACCTTGAAGCTGAAGAACATTATAAGTATAAAAGCTTTGAGTTTTTTTTCTTTTTTCCCATTGGCCTCTTTGTAAAGGTTAACACATGGATCTCATTTATGGACAGGGAGACAGTGAGGAGGACTGATGGACTGATGGAGACCCACAACGTAACAGCAGAGCTTCAGCTGATACTGTACTTTTAAATCTACGTATCATGTATGTCACTTTCTGGAAGCGGCACATCACCTGCATGATTACATGGAAAGTTAAAACCATACTTCGGAACATTTTCCATGGAGATAGATACGTTTTACGCCAAGCTGTGGAATATTATAGCCAAAGGAACAACATTTGCATGGAAACAGGCCTAATAAGAATCAAGTTTGTGGAGATGCAAGCCTGCTTACAGTAAGGACACATTTTTTCTAGTTCTTCAGTGCAATAAACATAACCACCATGGGAAAAACAAAAGAAAACACTCTTGTGAAGTGGATTTTTTTGGCTAAAATGTTACATACTGTGGGTTTAAAGTTAACAGTTCATATGCAGTCATCAGCATGTTTGGGTGACCCACTGTATTCTCTAGGTCTTGTTGCAATAGCACTTGGAAAATACGATCTCCAAATAGTGAAATGCAATGTTGGTCTATTGCAACAGTGGCAATAAAAATCTACCAAATGAATGTGTAACTGTTGGCTGTGGCTGTTATTGTGTTCTTGGGCAAAACATATGCGCATGATTGGGTGAGTGAGTTCAATGATTTTGGCTGTGTTTGTAAGGTTAAAGGGCCTGTACCAGATTTTTTTCCCCAAATATTTGTGCAAAAATGTGTCTTGCTCCAGGACAGATATATTGTGTAAACAGCTCTTGAGGTCAAAATAAGCCTTCTGTGTCATTTTATTGCCAATTATAGTGTTAGCGTTACTGTGACGGCCTCTGAAAGTTGCGTAAAGCACTTAAAATACTCATTCCTCACTTACATTATGCATTCCGAGCGTCCTAATTATTCACCGCAATAACTTTGGACCACTGCAAAACCGTTAAAAATGTGAAAAAAGAACTAGTTCATTTTAAAGACAGTAAAATCAGATACTTTAAAATGAGCACCTTGTAGATGAAACAGCCTTGTTTTCTCACAGTTTCGTTATTGTCAAGATTCAACCTCATATCAACTGCAACACAGTGTGCTATCCAGTGCAGGGCTGTGGGAAAATGATGTAAATTGATAAAAGTAAGAGTCACATGATGAGGCTTAAGAGGAGGACAAAGTGGATGTGAAACAGTAAAACAGCAGAGATAATTGGGCTGTAGAGCTTTTAACAGTAATGCTCTGTCAGAGTGCACAACACACATCTGATCCAAACACAGAACACTGATGTAATTCAACTGTGGTCTTCACTGAGAGTCAGTCAAGTGATTGGAGATTCAAATTTCAAGCCTAGACCTTTAGACCTAGACCATGGATTTGCTCAAAACATGTTCTAGTACACTCAGGCATATCCCAGTACCTTCATTATTACTGTTTAGAACATCTCTGCTATAGTGTTTAAGAAGGATACCTACTTGTTGAAGATACTATTAGCAGCCTGCAAGAAGGCTATTACAAACAAAATGGTGTAAACCAGAAATACTACATGTAAGGAGTGAATACAACTTGTGAAAGATATCTTTGAAATGGAAATTATGACACCCAGACTGAGAACTCAGGAGGAATGTCAAGAGAAATGGACAAAATGGCCGACTTGCACGTCAACGACAAATGTGTTTAAATAACTGTAAAGGTCAAACATATATCCTGCTGTGATAAAATTCATCTCTTGTCTTAGTCTTATGCGTTTGTGTAAAAATGTGAAAAACTACTCTAAAAATAAAGCATTAAAAAAAACAAAAAAAAAGATCATTTTCTTGTAAAATAAAAAGTTAAATAAGAATTGATTTGTTCTGACGTCTGAGTCTTTTTGTCTGTCGTCTTTTGTCTGTGTTTGTTCATGGCGCCAGGTAAGTGTGGTACAAACTAGGGGCGTACAAAGCTGTGTAGATGTCTTTGGGGCACGGTTACAGGAGGTGAGCCAAAGCATGGTACATCTCATGTAAGTGGACATTGTAGGACTATGACGGCTTAACCTTTCTCTGCAGCTGGATTGTCACGAGATTTGTGCTTTCAGACTCACAAGAATCGATCTTGTACAGCTCCACTGATGCGTTGGAGTTCACACAACTTATAATGTGCAGCAGAAAGCACATATTTTCAGACAAAAAACTATTTATAATATCGTTTCTTACACTTGGTAACTGGTTAGATAAGTATGATGCTACACTTTAATTTAGCCAAAAACTGTATTCCTTTTGAATCTTTTTGCGAAATCAACGCCACAGATCTGCTGCTTGAATAAGGACTGGGGACAAAGATGCTAGATGCTAGACTATAGATGTCTAAAACAAAAGAAGTTTATTTAGCTTCAGGAGCCTGAGGCATGAACAAATCTGGCCATACTTGTTATTTGGTGTTTTTTTATTATTTTTGCTGTATCTGTTGGACATCGTGGACCAACCTCCAACCAAGCCTCAGATTAGTTTTTATTTTACCTTTTATTTTACCAGGAAGTCCCATGACATATATTTTTCAGCAGAGACCTCTGTCAAACAATCAACCCTGTGCTCAACACCAGAACTACTTTTCATTCAGCGGTTTTCGTCAAATACTGTAAGACCTGAATTGGACTGAATCCCACGAGTGCTGTATGTGCAAAGTCTAATTTGTGCTGTTGGGACGTCCATGTTTCCAGCTCTATACTCTTTGGGACGTATTAATAACGTGCCCTTTGACCTGTGTGTGAGGAGCTGCAGTGGAGGAATACACCGCACCAGAACACAGAGGGGCTTTTTGTCTTTGGACTTTTCCATTTTACTGTGGACTGAGGGAACTTCTGATGTACAAGGGAGACTTCAGTATAAAGAGACTTAAGAAATACGTTGACAATGGAAGCTGTGGTTTGAAAATAACATCTGTACGAATGCCTCCTGGACGTCTCCCTGGGAAGGTGTTCCGGGCATGTCCCACCAGGAGGAGGCTTCGTGGAGGACCCAGGACACGTTGGAGGGACTCTGTCTCTCAGCTGGCCTGGGAACGCCTCAGGATCCCCCCGGAGGACGTGTGCATGGAGGGGGAAGCCTGGGCGTCCCTGCTCAGACTGTTGCCTCTGTGACCCGGCCCCATCTGAAGTGGAAAACCATGGATGGATGGAAAACATACTTTGATATGTTGTGAAATTGGCTAACAGTCATTTATATGGACCCACACTGTCACCAAATTTACAGGTACTTTTACTGGGGTTCCATTTCCATATTGCATTTAATATAACATATGACATACATAATCAAGTACTCTCAATACAGGTAGCTTCAGGCAAGGCAAGTTGAATTTCTTTGTGTCAGAATTGTGCTATACAAATAAAAGTGTTTTACAGAATAAGAAAGACATGGAAATCACAATACAATAAATCAAAACATAAATAATCATCATAAAATGAACATTAAAAGAGAAGAGTGCAGAATAAAAACCTTTCGGTCATATGCACAGCTAAACAGAACCGTTTTGAGCCTGGACTTAAACATTTCCTAAAGATGAGAGACACTTTGACAGACAGTTCCAGGTTCTGTAATAATAATAATGTGTTATATAGCGTTTTTGAAGTGTCGTGTTGTTTTCTATGACAATGGTAATAGTTGAATCTTGCAAATATTGACCCGCTGGTTTTCGGGTTGGTGGACGAGTGCTCTAACCACTGAGCCTCTGGGGTGACAGAGGTGACAGAAAAAAAAAAAAAAAAAAAAAGCCTGTAATGGGGTGGGGCTCCAGTCTAATCCATGTACTCTGAGCCTGGGGATAAATCACTATAAAAATAAAAATAAAAAAACAATGAAAATGTATTGTCATTAAAAATACAGCATTACTAGGTTCACAACCAGGCTGAAAATCAATATTTTTGTTAACGGTAGCAGTCTCTCTTTTCCTCTCTCCTCTCTTTACCTTCTTTATCTCTCTCTTTCATTATAAAGAGCTGCATGGGTCCTCTCTCTCACAGCGGCCTGGTGGAGCCTCTACTGGAGCTTGTATTGGAGCGTGTGTGTTCTAGTGTCTCCTCTGTCTCCGCTCACACACATCACCAGTGCAGTGTGAAATGGCTCATATTGGACGGCAGCACACAGAGACCCGACTCACTGCCTTAGACAGAAGAGAGGAAGTGATAGTTAAATAGAGGAGAATAAAACAGAAAGGAGAGAAAATACATGAGGTACATAAACAGAAGGAATTTGAATGGGAAATTCTTACACTCTGGGATATGTTTAGAAGTATACTCTCAATGATTCAAGTCAACACAAACAAGTGGTTTTATTGTTTGTATGCAGTGTAACTGATATGATGAAATGATAGTCTATCATACTGCATACTTTTATTGTTTTGAATGTTTTGATTTCATGCCTCCTGGAAGACTCCCTGGGGAGGTTTTCCAGGCATGTCCCACAGGGGTAAGGCCCTGGGGAACGCCTTGGGATCCCCCTGGAAGAGCTGGAGGAAGTGGGTGGGGAAAAGGAGGTCTGAGCATCCGTGCTTCAGCTGCTGCGACCCGGCCCTGGAAAAGTGGAGGAAAATAGATTTTGCCGTGGGCACTGCTCAGTAGGTGACTTTTATGGATAGGCAAGCAGCCTTGGGGTGGACATCAATTTAATCAGTAACAGTAACACCACATTTTATGCTAACTACATTAGTTAAAATTAGTTAAATATACACTGAGCCATCCGGATCCTCCATGTATTTAATATGTAAGAAAAAGTAAATATACTAACACTGTGCTAGTTTCAGGGCTAGTTTGTGTGAGTCATACAGGCAGTCATTTAATCAAACATTTACTAGAAAGGTGAAGCTTAAAGTGAATTATTTCAGTCACCTGAGTTCAAAGTTGGTGCTGCAGTGGGCACCTCCTGCATAAGAGCACTCACTAGAAATCGTCTCTGATGTCCAGTTCCCATGGATCTATAATATGGGTTTATTCAGTGCTGTTTGACCAGTTTGAGCCGGCTGTGGGCCTCAGTACGCACGTGCATGTCTCTTAAATAAGCAGCTGGCCTCTCCAGTTGTAAAAGCACATGTGTTGTTGAGCTCTGCTACAGAGGCCATGCAGCGCCACACTCTGTACAAGTTAATGAGACGTTCAGAACTGCGCTTGATGCAATCTGCTCAGTGGCCAGTAGGGTGTACCAAAGGATAAAGTGACTACAATCATACTTTATACCCAAATAATTCAGTTTTCCCTTCACGTCTGCCTGTTTAATTTAATTATACTTTGACACACGATGATTTTAGATTTTATTGGACAAGCACTGCTTGCCACTGGCGCCACTATCATCATTCGGGCTGTATTATTTTGCATGGGGCTGCCGATCTTGAAAAATAAGTTCTATACAGACTACAGAGCCGCTTTAAAGCCTCCAGAGAATCAGTGCAGTGTTGACTTGTTGGTCACATGAACACTGAACATTTTACACAAATCAGCTTACTTTATATCATATGTTAGCGGTGAAGCTTTTCTCAAAATTTTCCATCTAAATGAATGGGATTCCCACTTAACCGGAAGTGCCACCACAAAGAAAGTGTGTTTTAGTCACATTTAGAGGCAAAGTGGGCGGGTGCAGAATAAAGTCAATAGTGCATATGTATGTACACTTATTTAAACTTCTGTAGACTTAGATTAAACCAGGACAAGTCCTGGATGAGAACGTGTTTAGTGCCATTTTCAGATTGGATCTATATATCTGTACTTGGGTAAGATACATATTGCTCCACTAAAAATCGTGTACAGCCACTTTAATTTCAACTAGGCCTGTCACGATAATTACTATATCGACTTATCGTTCAATATGTGAGAGCTGGAACAAAATATTTTTGGGCTCCATATTTATCGTGTGTACATTTGTCTACATTTTCTTTGCAATAATGGGGAGATTTTTGTTATTTTTGTTGTATTACAATAAGATTTGAGCAATAGAGGGTTGAAGTCACTTATGGCTTATTGTTGCTTCCTTCTGCTATCTGTCTATTTAAAAAACGGTTTACTGGGATTGTCCTGCTTTAGGGTTATTGTCGGTGGCATAAAGTAGTTTCAATATTATCGTATATCGTTATATTTCTCTGTAACAATATATTGAGCTTCAAAATGTGTTATCGTGACAGGCCTAATTTCAACCATTTTGTTTTGATCAAAATACTTTTTATTGACTCTAAAAGCGTTTCCAGTGGTTTCGCTCTCCTCCTGAGGCCACACACTGAGCATTAGCATTAGCATGTGTTAGCGTCAGAGGAAATCAGTCTGACAGACAGGGACGCCCGCTGTCACTATCTACAGAGCTGAAACCAACTGCTGCAGGGGCAAATCATTCATCACAACATTTACTTTGGCACAAAATTCAATTTGCATTATAAGATGTTGTGTTTGCGGAGTCAATCCAATTTGTTTAATTATCAAGGAGGCTGGTTTCAGATACAGATACATGTATTTAATGGAGAACGTGTATAGATTTTCAGCTAGATACAGATTTATAGTAGGAAATAGAGTTGGGCGATATTTTATTCCTCAAGACTTTTAATCAGTGTGCCATTTGACACAAAAACAGCCAAATTTATTGCTCCAAAGTCTGAACTCTGGTCCAAACCACAAGCTTTTACTGATGATTGTTTGTTTTTTGTTTGGCTGTTCTCTTCTCAATAAAAAACTAAAACAAAAAAAAAGTATATCACTGATAATTAGACATGACTGAATCTCAATTTCAATTAAAATTTGACAAATCGCCCAGCCCTAATTAACCTTGTGCAGCAAGATGAATTCTCGTGATGTTTGTGAGTTCACAAACTCATGAGAATCCATCCTGGCAGGCTCCCGCTGGTGCGATAAGGCCCGATCGCCAACGCGCCGGAGATTTGACCAGTCCCAGGGCAGCATTGTGGTTTGGGCGGAA